>PVJH01005376.1:0-113040 GCA_004026705.1 Nesogale talazaci | reverse complement strand
AGGAATCTCAGGGCCCAAAGACTCGATCCACTCCTGGCTCTTCTCTCTGGTTTGTAATGAAACCCGCTACTTCTTGCTTTTGAGCTGGATCATTCCATATCCAGGAGGACGCCATCACCATTCACCCTGTTAACAGTCCCTTACAATTGGATCATGTAATCCCCAAAGCATCTTTCCCACTTTGTAACACAGACCTATCAGGAAAACAAAGGTCATTCATTGGGAATAACAAAGGTGAGAAGAAATAATTCACTGTATTGTGCACAGGAATCAAATTGCTTACATCTATGGAAAGAGATGATAGAGTCCCAGTACTATCTGCCTGAGTCAACAGAAGAATAGCATCTTAGTTTGATTTTTTTCAATTTGAGAAAACCTATAAAATCATTGATAAGATATATGAACTTGAATAGATCTTACCTGAATTTAGAGGCCATCTCAAAACTAGATTTGACATGGCAAACACTAATGACCAAAGAAAAGACAAGCTGTGGACTTATCTGAAAGACGTTATATGTGAAGAAAGCAAGATATCATGATGAACGTTAAAAGAAACTCTGAACCTTGCTAGTGAACATAGAACTGGCAAAGTGAGACAAAGAGATAATTAAAAGATTTGAATGTAAGATTTGAAAGGAAGGCTTAAAAAGATGATTTTAATGAAATGTGAAAATACCTGGAGTTAGAAAAACAAAAGGGAAGAACACACTCGCTATTTCTTAAGATTAAAGAACGGAAGAAAAAAAAATCCAGCCTCAAGTTGCAGGATTAAAAGTTCCTGTGGGCAAAATATTGAACACGTTAGGAAGCTTCAAAAGAAGGTGGAATGAATCTGCAGTCACCTTTCCAAAAATAGATGATCATTGTGTTCAACTATTTCTGGAGACAGCATCTGATCAAGAACTGATGGTACTGAAGGACCAAATCCAGCTGCATAACGGCATTGGCAAAAGCAATTCCGAGATCGATGAAATAACCATAGCAAGATTTAAACAAGTAGACACAGTACTCAATGTGCTTAGCTATGGCAGAATATTTGGAAGATAGCTATCAGGCCAACTTGGAGAGATAGATACTTGTGTCTGTTTCAAAGAAAGTGACATAACATGGTGATGTTGCATAGCAAGACATTAAATAAGTGAGAACAAGGGTATCCTTTAAGGACAGTTTTCCTTTTGGCAAAGCGTTTTTGTGAGATGTATCGTGGTATTGAGGCATTCATCTTGTACAATATCAGGAGTGGATATTGTAGCCAGCATAGTGTTGGGTCTTTTGGGGAGCTATAGTGCTAAAGAATAGGATATGAGTGGGAAGAACAAGCAGGACAAAGCAAACAGAACAAACAAATAGGCCAAACCTCTAGATCCATTTTGTCCACTGGAAATATAGTGCAACTACATACACAAATCTAAAATTACTAGTAGACATAGTAGAGAAAGTGAAAAGAAAAGTGAAATTTATTTAACAGTTTTTCTTTAGTTCAAGATAAAAAAAAAAACCATGATTTTTCAATATAGTTTTTTTTTCAGTCTGGGTAGAATAGAAGAACATATACATATGAGAGTTTTATATAAAGGGTAATTGCGCACTAAAAAACATCCCAGCCCAGCCTAGGTCAAATCCATATATCTGATATTAGCCCATATGTCAGATACTAATTTATAAAGTCCTGTTCAGATTCATGAGGCCCATGCAATAACGTCAAGTACAGGACAATCACAGGCCGGCGGGTAGAAGAGAGTCTTTGGATGCAGTGATGTTGTGAGCATCCCAGCTCTGGCAGGGCTCTCCATGTGGCTTATCTGGCTTCAGAATTCAGGTTTTATCAGGATAGATTCATATGGTGGTTTCTCCAGGATGTTTCACAGGGAGTCGACCTTGTATCTTGTCAGTAGAGCATCTCCAAGGGACTGAGCCATAAGTCTCTCACCTCCAAGGAGGAAATACAGCTAGGTTTCCCAGAATTCTGAGGAGAAAACCATGTCCGCACAGAGGTCTTATTGGCTATCTCCAGATTGACAGGCTAGACTCCACCTCTACACTCTGAATCCTCAAATTGACACCAGATTAGGGGACTGCCACAGTTGGGTAATCCTTATAGAAATTTAGTAGCTATTTTGCCTTCCTTTAAATACAATGCCTGTGTTACCCTCCAGCATTCTGTGTAGCCACACTGAAAGTACTACTAATAGCCCTATATGGCCAGGGGATACCATATTGGACAGTGTAAACCAAGACCATAGTAAGTGGATTGACTCCTTGTCCTGGTTGACGCCTTTGTGTTGATTACAATGATTTCTGATGTTGTCCAGGAGGTAATGCTGAGTATAGTCATTTCTCTGCATCCACAAAGATGTGCAACCTTGGAAGTCCCTTTGGGCAGTTCTGTATCTCAGAGGGTTACTATCAATTGGCATAGACTGGATAGCAGAGACATTTAAAAAATTTATCAATTGTGCAATATACAAGACAAGGCAGCAAATTGAATCAGCATACCAAATGATAAATATTTAAGGTTAAGCAGACTTGTCAAAGTGGGTAGAGAGCCCCCCCCCCCAAAAAAAAGCGGCAGCTATCATCTCTGGGTTTATAATGGGTTCATACTATGCCTATCCGTCTAGCCATCCAAATTCAAAGAGATTCTGAGTGCCTGGCTCACCAGTTTTTTAAAAAAACAAGATTAATTTTGTTAAGCCTCTGTTTCATCACCTGTGACATGGATGTGATTTCTAGTAATGCTGAGAGTATAGTATTGTTTAAGCTTTTTTCCCTATGCTGGCATCTCCCTGCTTTCTGGTTTATTATTGTTACACGCTCTTCTGATGAACCTGTTATGTATTTAACCTGCTTCTTACAAGCTTCCAACACATTTCCAACTACATGTATAAAAATCCTGAGTTCTTTTGAAAGGATGTCAGCTGCATGTAACTGTATACACATAAGTGAACACTGTAAGAGGTCAGAAACTGGTATTTATTGAATAGCTGTTGTATGCGACCACGTACTAGACACTTTGCACACCTCATACTTTGACATGCCACATTTTACAGAAAGTGGAAGATGCAAGACATTAAAAAACTTATCTTAGGGTACTTGGAAAGTTTGTTTTTAAAACTGGCTTCATATTGCTTTCTTTAGAAATTTCTCATTACACGTCTTTAAAAAACAAACAAACAAACAAACATCTGTTTGAGTCAGAGTTCAGATAATAGTAGCCCAATCTTTCAGATGCTTTACTTCATGCCCCTTCTTAAAGTGTTCTGGAGAGCCAAAGCACTTAGCCCGTTGCCACCAAGTCAATTCCAAGTCACGCAAACCCAGTGTTCATGGAAGGAGAGATGTCATCGGGTTTTCGTGGCTGTCGTCTTGATTGGATTTCATTAAACCTTCCATTACAGTGGTTCTCAACCTGTGGACCGTGGTCCCTTTTTGGTTGCCTGATTCATAACTGTAGTAAGATGGCAGTTATTATGAAGTAGCAACAAAAATAATTTTATGGTTGAGGGGGTGGCGGTCATAACAACACGAGGTCATGGCATTAGGAAGGTTGAGAACCCTGCTATATTACTTAATTGCCAGATTTATTTCAGCTTTATTTTAATTATAGAAGCGCTATTTACACTTGAAATAGAAAAAATAATATAGAGATGTTTTCTTTAAGACAACTAAGTGCAAACATTCAGGCTTTTAGAATAGAGAACTTAATTTTATCCATGGGATAGACTCTTGACTAGATCACTCAAATTCAAGTTCTGGCTGTATCACTTATGAACTAGGTGATGCCGACCAGTTAAACATTCTATGTCATGTTTCCTTGTCTATAAGAAGGGCATTAAGCTGATGGTGCCTGAGTATCAAGAGATGTAGTGTCTGGGGTCTTACAGACTTGGAAGTAAACAAGCAGCCATGTAGCTCAGAAGCAAGAAAGCCCACATGGAAGAAGCACCTTGTGTGACCACAAGGTGCCAAAGTGATCAGTAATTACATTTCAAGAACTAAAAATCATAATGTTACGTGCTCACCTTTCTGATATGATCGCTGATGACAAATGTGTGCATAAGCAAATGTGGTGAAGAAAACTGATGGTCCCTGGCTATCAAAAGATATAGCTCTGGGGTCTTAAAGGCTTGAAAGTAAACAAGTAGCCACTAGCTCAGAAGCAACAAAGCCCACATGGAAAAGCACACCAGCCTGTGTGACCATGAGGTGTCAAAGGGATCCAGTATCAGGCATCAAAGAACTAAAAGTTATATCATTATAAATGAGGCGGAGTACAGACTGGGGACCCAAAGCCCATCCATAGGTGGAGCAACATCCCCTTACAGAGGGGTTGCAGAGGAGGTGAGCCAGTCAAGGTACAATGCAGTAGCAATTAAATATGCAATTTTCCTCTAGTTCTCAAATGCTTCCTCCCACTCACTACCATTATCCCAATTCTACCAGACAAATCCAGGTAGACCAGGGGATGTACACTGGAGTCAGAAACATGGGGAATTCAGGATAGATGATCCCTTCAAGACCAGTGGTGGAAGTGGTGATACTGGGAAGGTGGAGGGATGGTGGACTAGAAGGGGGGAACCAATTTCAGGGATCTACATATAGCCTCCTCCCTGGGGTATGGACAATGGGGAAGTGAGTGAAGGGATACACTGGACAATGTATGATATGCAAAAGTAATAACAATTTATAAATTATTAAGGGTTAGTGGAGGAGGTGGGAGGAGGGAGGGGAAATATGTGGAGCTGGTACTGGGGGCCTAAGTGGAGGGAGGATGTTTTGAGAGTGATGATGGCAACAAGTGTGCAAATGTGGTCTGCATACAATTGATCATGATGGGAGTTGTATGAACCCCCCCAATAAAATGATTTATTTTAAAAAAAGGAGGGGGAAAGAGGAGCTTATATTAATTAATTATTATATTATAATAATTAATTATTATATAATTATATAATATATAATTATATAATTATATAATAATTAATTATTATATTAATTAATTTCAGCTTATATTAAGCTGAAAATATTTCAGCTTATACCAGCTCAAATAGAAAATATTTGTAAATGAGGATGGCAACATGAGTACAAGTGTGCTTGATACAAATGTTGTCTGGACTGTTATAAGAGCTGTAAGAGCCCCCAATAAAACATTTTAATAAAAGGACAGTACAACAGGGCCTATCCATGTTAAAATGGATTCCCTTCAAAAGCAGACACTGAAATAAGATATTTGGGTGTAGGTAATTTATTTGGAAGATGGTTCCCAGAAAGTTCAATGAAGGAGTGGTAAAATTGAGGTATGAAAGGGAGATAAGCCACTCATCAGATCTATAAAGAGCAGGACACTTCGGGGCTTGTGCCCCCTGAGAACCTCTGGAGGTCTGTGTAGAATGTACCTTATAATTAATGTGCTATGGAGGGCCTGGCAGCTTGAATGTCTGCCTTTCCCTGAGGGCGGTATACCTTGATACTTTTAGGATACTTTGCAAGAAGCCTGAGTAATCTCCCAATTCAAAGGAGAGATACCTCAGATAGTGACAGAGAGAGATGTCGGCCTGAGTTGGGATGCTGTTTTTCACACTCAGTAAGCGCTCTCTACTGCTACTACTCCATTTAAAGGTGAGGATAGGAGACAAGGGATGGGGAATTAATAGTTTCTGCTAGTTTTTCTGCTAGTAACCACTCAGCTGGGCTTATGTCTCACATCAAGTTCCCGTTACTTCAAGATTACAGTTGGCAGTCATTTCTGAGTCTGATTTGAAATGACAGTGAAATAAACTGGTTCCCATACTGCCACTGTTGTCAGGCTTTCACTGCTATTCACCACGACCTTAAATTGAATTGGGTTCCCCCAAAGTAAGTGTTATAAACTCTAACTCTCTCTACACTTGTGGTTTTCATCCCCTTTAGAAAGGGAGTTTTCTCTGTTACGCTAATGAGGCCATATTAGACCAATCACTTTTGAGATATAAAAAGAACAGTTGAAGCTCAGAAACAGCGAGCCAGGATGCAGAGATGGATGCCATTCTTCTTGAAGACCTCCCAGGAACAGAAGCTGGAAAGAGACAAGGACTCTCCCTCAATTTGGGGGAAGGTGGGAGGAGGGAAGAGAGAGAAAGAGAGAAACCAGCCTGAATTCAGACTTCTATTCTAAACTGCAAGAAAATAAAACTTTGCTGTTGTTGTTATTTGTTAAAGTCACCCATTTGTGTCTTTTTCGTCTCCACAGCACTGGGAAACGAAGACTAGAGTCACTTACCCTTTAATCTAGGTTGCTTGCTCCCTCGAGGGATAGACCCTTATTGCTAAGAGGTCTCAACCTTGAGGAATCTACCTCTGTCAGGCTGTAGTTGTTTCCCTTTCCTGGGGATTGATTGCTTCTGCCAGAATCACACTCTACCCCTGCCCCCCTGGGTCATTGGTGTGAGAAGCATAATGATCAAATATAAATAATAATTAGAGATTCAGTGATTTTAATGGGCTAAATTGTGCCATCTCCCCAGAATTCATGACTACCTCTTATCTTAGACTGTGACTTTATTTTCAAATAGGGTCTTCAGTTAAAGTTCTCCACAAGAAATCAAAGGCTGGTGACTTTATAAGAGAAAGGAGAGGGAATTTGAACACACACAAACAGACACAGGGAATAAAATTATGTGAAGATTTGGGAAGAGATTGAAGTTAGGATGGAACCAGCCAAGCAACACCAGTTGCTCCTAAAAACTAGAAGAAGCACGGCAGGATCTTTCCCCAGGGCCTGTGGAGGGAGTGAGATGTTGCTGATACCTTGACTTCCACCCTTCATAACAGGGAGAGAAAGAATAAATTACCCATGCACGCCATGCTTCAAGACAACATTTCATATATTTGTTATTAGAGATAAATATTGTTTTTATGATTAATCACTGTGCTTTAGTTATGTTCCATTTGTAACAATGGCAATACATCCTTCATATCAGATATTTACATTGTGATTTATAACAGCAACAAAATTACAGTTATGAAGTAGCAATGAAGATACTTTTATGATTGGGGGTCATTTTAACTTGGGGAACTGGATCAAAGGCTCTCCACGTTAGCAAGGATGAGAACTACTGGTCTAGCGGATGCTGTGGTCACGTGCCAGCTTGTCACACTTCCTTCACTGATATATGTGCCCTTTGAATTGAGTGGGAACTTGTGGGATCCTGTGTCAGTAAATGAAAACTGGTACTGATATGGCAACAAATTCCTATAAACATCAATTCCAGTAACAATGTATTGCTTGCTTTGTCTAGCAGGAAAAAAGGGTCTGATATAATCCACTTGCCATCAAATATATAGTTGGCTTTCTTGATGGCTCCATTTTGGCTTCTGTTGATTGATCAGGTTATTTTGTATTGCCAATAGCTAACTCATCATTGGCATATTTTGTACCCAAACACAGTGTGATTGTTGTGTTGTCTCAACTTGGCTTGGTCAGGAGTCTCTGCTCTGGCATTTGTTATTATTGTTAGGCCCCATCAAATCAGCTCCAACCCAACCAGTTCCGAACTGAACAAAGCACGCCATGGTACTGTGCTGCCCTCACTATTGTTTGGATACTCGAGACGACGATTGTAGTAGCTGTTGTGTTCATTCAGCTCATTCGGGGGCTTCCTCTCTTTGACTGCCCCTCTGCCATACCAAGCGTGATGTTCTTCTCCAGTGATTGATTTCTTCAAAGTCTTGTCATCTGTACCTCTAGGGAGAATTCTAGCCCAACTTCTTCCAAGATGTTTGTAGTAGTAGTAGTTAGTAGTTCTTCAGTAATCTTCTCTAGCACCACAATTCAAATGCATTGATTCGTCTTGATATTCCTTAGTCAATGTCCAACTTTCACATGCATATGAAGCATGAGGCAATTGAAAATACCATGACTTGGGTCAGGTGCACCTTAATCTTCAAAGTAACATCCTGGATTTTCAGTGCTCTGATAGGGCTTTGTGCAGCAGATTTACCCAGTGTAAAACATTCTTTTGACCTTTTGATTGCTGCTTCCTTGGGTTTTGATTGTGAACCCAAGCAAGATAAAATCCTTGACAACTTCAACTTTTCTCCACCAATCATGATGTTACTTGTTGATCCAATCGTGAGACTTTGGGTCTTCTTTACCTTGAGCTGTAATCCATCCCAATGAAGATCAAGGTTGCAATCCTTGGTCTTCATCAGCAAGTTTTCAAGTTCTCCTCACTTTGAGCAAGCAAGGTTGTGCCATGTGCATACCACAGTTGTTAATAAGCCTTCCTTTAATCCTGGTGCCACATTCTTCTTCCTATAAGTCAGCTTCTCTGATGATTTTCTCAATGTAAAGATTGAATAAGTATGGTGAAAAGGATAAAAACCTGTTGTACACCTTTCCTGACTTTAAACCATGCAATATTCCCTTGTTCCAACTGCTCAATGCCTCTTGATCCATGTACAAGTTCAGCATGGGCACAAATGGAGTGTTTTGAAATTCCCATTTTTCTTAAGGTGATCTATGGTTTGTTGTGATTCACACAGTCAAATGCCTTGGCATAACTAATAAAACACACATAAACATCCTTTTGCTATTTTCTGCTTTGAGCCAACATCCATCTGATATCAGCAATGATATCCCTTGTTCACCTTCCTCGTCTGAATCCCTCATGATGTTATATAATGAAATATAATCGACTCCAGAATGAGATATTCTGTGAGCAGTCAATCAATTAAGTGATAAGGTTGGAGGGCAACATCTTTACTCTAGTGACAGCTTTGATGCACTCGAAACAATGTATCCCTGGAGGTATGAGCTACAGTCCATGTAAGGATACACTGTATAGAAGCTAGCTTGTTCAAAGGTGGGTCTGGATCCTTCATCTGGCTCATGTATTTTCAGTAATTTGAACTTGTACCGTGTTGCCTGCGGACCCTGGCATCCATCAGTGGCCTGACATTTAATCTGCCTTCAGATTTCTGGTTTTGGAGTAATTGTGCTTTGTAACCATAAGCCTGACTTGCTGACCTTGAATTTATCTGCCTTGCATCCATCAGTCTGTGGCATTCTTGCTTCCTGGTTTGTCATCCCTTAGAGCTATGCAAATCAGGAAAAGTCTCCAGCTTAACATCTGACCCACAAACTTAAACTGAATCGACTTACCCACTTCTCCAATTGTGTAAGCAGTTTTCTTCATGTAAAGTCATTTCTTCTTCCATCCATCCATCCATCCATCCATCCATCCATCCATCCATCCATCATCGTCTGAGCTTCCCTAGAGAACCTAGCCTACCACACAGAGCTCTTACTCCTGCTGCTCAGGTTGTTGAATCCATCAACCACTGAGGGAACCAAGATCAGAAGCAGGCTGCCATTCACTAAATGAGTTAGTGTCTTCTCAGTTCTGGAGGCTTGGTTGGGTATTGACACTTTTGTGTACAGTCATAGAGGGATATAGAGGATCTTTTATTCAGACTTCTCTGCCTCTGATTATCCAGTATTGCTCCTCCCAGGCACCAGGTTAGTTGGCATGTGTGCTTGTTGGATACTTTTTATAGTTCAGAAATGATCATATTTACGATCTATCCTTCACTAGTAGGACTTAAATGGACTACATTGCATTTTTGAAGGTAACTTACTCTTCCTAAAACCAAATTATTTAATCTCATGACTAAATCATAACAGGGCACAGGATTTTAATCACACAGGATATACCCCTCAGGTATGGCCTTGCAAGGTCTCCAGGTTATGGAAGGTTGTTTTCCTCTATGAATGGGAAAAGAGTGCTGCTCCCACTCCGGAAGTTTCAGGGAAATCAGAGAGTTCAGTGGTCTCAGTATCACCCACCTAAATATCACCCTCCCATGTCTTACTGCTTTATTCTTTGCACCAAGTCCATATCTCACTGTTATACTCTAATAGGGAAATATGGGCACCCTAATTACAACATGAGAGGCAAGCTGGGCTGTGCATTTAACCTTATTTGTAGCTCAGTTACAACTCACGTCTTTTGCCCAGTTTGTTGAATAGTCTAGATGTAGAAGATAAAGTTTACTTTAGAGATGGATGTAGAACTTTTCTGGGTTTTAAATAGCAGGTATTGATTGATGGTTTATCTACCCCTGTCATTTACATCCTTTTAAGTTTCTAGAGTAAATAATTGCTGAAACTCCAAAAATCTTTACAGCCAATCTTATGTCTTTCCAGTATTAGAACTATGGCATCCCATGACTTACTGTGCGTTCAAGTTAGAATGAGTTGAGTTGTTGACTGTCTGATTTATCTTTTGTGCATATTATTGTTGCTAATATGTGCTACAGAAAATATTCCAGTAAATGATCTGATGATACTATTCCCAGATGTTCATGTGAAGATTTTCAAATACCAGATTTTAAAAATGCTAGCTATAAAAGGAAATTAAAAGAAAAACTACACCAAAGAAATATTCAGTTTAATGCCAGACCTGAGAACCCCATTGTATGTTGGAGGCTACTTGTTTAATTTCTTCTCCTCACAGCACCATGTTCCCATGCACCTTCAGTGAGAATATTTGGCATTGCCCTTGTATAGCATGGTGCAGGCTGCTACCCCTCACATATCATTAGAAATGATATTTGTTGCCATTTAGCCAGCAAGTTGCACAATCCCAGAATCGCATTCTGCTTTCTTGGGCCTCTTCTCTTACCAGTATTTTAATTGATACTGCATTTCCCACAAAGCACATCCTGTATAGGATATGAGGATTGGACTGGGGCTGGTATGTCTAGGCAAGGTAATTCCAAAAAGCACAGGGAGGAAAGGGGAAGGAGTTCTGGGACCCTGAGGTGGGATGCTGTCATTGTGACTATCAAGAGCAGTGGAACGAGAACTCACAGGCAAGCCAAGGAAGTATGTTTTTGCCATTCACAGTGGTGTCCTTCACCAACATCATTCCAAGAAAGAACACAATAAACAATAATCCATATTAGTTATTAATTTGTTAGTGGTTAATCTGTAAGGCAAAATTAATTTTAAAATTTTATTTCATACTCCCACCAGGGCAGTGATGCCACAAAAAAAATTGCTTCAGTTGTAGGAACAAATTTAGTTCAGTATACCTTTAATTAGAGAGCTCTCCCCGTGCCTCAGACATATGATTTGATTTATGGGCTTTCAGCTAACATGCAACTTCACAAAAATAGATCTTTTGCGAAGGGAGGTATTCCACAGGCTACGACAATGGCTTTGTTACCCAGGTGGATGAGGACTGGCCTTTATTTAGCCTTGGCAATCCAAGTGTAGCATTTAGGTTGTTTGTGCAGTTACTTTAAAGCTCATCATTTCACCCCATTTACTCCTCAACCTCCTATCATCACTTTAGTTCCTGCTAAGACCCTGAAAGAAAATTAAGAATTTTATTCTTCACTGTTTTCAAAGGAACTGCATTATTTTGTAGGCCTCTTTGGTTTTAAGGAAATTCTTGCTTAAGATGAGAATTTTTTTTTCCAGAGGAAATGCCTGTTGCATTAATGAAGCAATGATATACATTTAGATCATAAAATGTAAGATTTTCTGCTTTAAATTTATTCCTTTCCTGCTTTTGTTTTATTTCATCACTAATTTTATAGCCAGCTAGATTGAGGAAATGAACATATTTTTCCCCAGAAAGCATTCATGGTGAAATATATCAAGAAAAATGTCAATAATTTTACAATTAAAGCTTTATTTTTGGTAGGAGAGAGGCAAGAGAGGAAGAAATGGGAAAGAGCATGTGTGGAAGGAGCAAAATCCTTGCAAAGAGTGAGAAGAAAATAAGGGTCACAATATAGGAAAAGTTTGTGTTAATACTACAGTTAGATAATATATGTAGTTGGAGAAGAATAATATCTGGCAAATGGATGGAACAATTAATAAAGTAGTCATTTTGTGCCAGTAAGAGGACAATAAATCCAACTGTTGGAGACAGCAAAGGTTAATCACAAGCAAATCATGCCAAACTAATTTAATTTCTTTTTAGTATCAAGGGGAGCTCAGCGAGGAAAGGTAATCTAATAAGCTTAGTGTGGACAGTGTTTACTACTCTTGTTTGATGGGCCCATTTGCAGTAGTGCCATATGATAATTCATGAATGATGTAAATAAAATATTAACTAGAGTAATAGTAAATTTTATGTAGAAATCAATGATGAAAATAGAAAAAAAATCTCAATAGAAAATCTGAATGAATTAAAAAAGTAACTAATGATTGTTCAAAAGAGGATGTGTGAGCTAAGGCAATATTTAAATCTTTGACATATTGTTTATAGTCAGTTTTTAAAAATGGAGCTCCTTAGGATTTATTTAAATTACTAAGATATTATAGAGTTCCTCTTTCTTGATGATTGAAAGATTCTTCCTGTGCCTGCTTCTGAGGTCCCAGAGGAATGGCAGAACTGGCCAATTGCTGAGCTTGGTCCTCTGCACCTTATTTGCATGCTTTCATTCAGCTACTTGGTAGGAATTAACAATATTGTGAAGTGTATGCAAGATCCCCATCTGAAGCAGCCAGGCAGCAGAGACACCAGAAGTGCTCGTGTGGAGACCTTGAGGTAGAGCAGTAGACTTCCTGGTGCAGAGAACGTGGTTCAGAAGCTGAGGAATGGAAGCATGGCTGTGAAGAGGTACTGAAAAGAGGCACTGCTATCGACAAAAGAATGTATCCTTAATGTTTTCTGATCTTAACATGTGATAACCTATCAATTCCTATAATACACCCCCATAATCATGGGTATGATCTGAATTCTGTGTGGTCATTGCAGTGAATTACAGATCCAGAGAAGGAGAGGGAGTGCTGTGGGGAGAACAGTTGGTGGCAGAGAGAGGAAGGATGGAGGTTGGAATCGTGTCTGGCCTCTGCCTTGTAGCAATTAGCTTGGTTGGTATGGCTGTGGATTCCTCTCTGCCTTACGCGAGAAGAGATCTGATGTGTCTTCCATGATGTTTCCTCAGATATTATTGCAAACATTTTATGTGTGATAATGGTATTAGGATACTGCTTTAAAAATAGAGCCCTTCCTTTAAAGAGGTTTAAATGCAGGCATGTACATAGGTACATAGTTATATATGATGATGGGGAAATTGATTGGTATGCATATACTTATAGGGTTAGTATTAGGATAGCAGATCAGGATTGGATCACCACTCTAGTACTTCCTCAGTGCAAGAACATTTTGTTTTCTATTAAATTGGCATTCCATGACACTCACCTACCCAAAACAATCACTGAAGACAAATGTGTCCATAAGGAAAGGTAATGAAGAAAGTTGATGATGCCCAGCTATCAAAACATGTAGCGTCTGGGGTCTTAAAGGCTTGAAAATAAACAAGCAGCCATCTAGCTCAGAAGGAACAAAGGCCACATGGAAGAAGCACCCCAGCTTGTGGGACCATGAGGCATCAAAGAGATCAGTTATCAGGCTTTAAGAACTAAAAATCATAACACTGCGTGCTCACTTTCCTGATATGATCGCTGACTACAAATGTATGCATAAGAAAACTGATGGTGCCCGGCTATCAAAAGATATAGCATCTGGGGTCTTAAAGGCTTGAAAGTAAACGAGTGGCCATCCAGCTCAGAATCAACAAAGCCCACGTGGAAGAAGCACACCAGTCTGTGTGACCACAAGGTGTCGAAGGGATTAGGTATCAGGCATCAGAGAACTAAAAATTATATCATTATAAATGAGGGGGAGTACATATTGGGGACCCAAATTCCATCAATAGGTGAAGCGACATCCCCTTACAGAGGGCTTGTAGGGAGGAGATGAGCCAGTCAAGGTACAGTGTAGTAACAATGAAATATGCAACTTTCCTCTAGTTTTCTAATGCTTCTTCCCACCCACTATCATGATTTCAATTCTACCAGAAAAATTCAGCTAGACCAGGGGATAGACACTGGAGTCAGAAACATGGGGAATTTAGGATAGATAATCCCTCAGGACCAGTGGTGGGAATGGTGATACTGGGAGGTTGGAGGGATGGTGGAATATAAAGGGGAAGCCAATTGTAGGGATCTACATATAACCTTCTCTCTGGGGTATGGACAACAGCAAAGTAAGTGAAGGGACACGTTGGACAGTCTATGATATGAAAAAGTAATAACAGTTTGTAAATTATTAAGGGTTCATGAGGGAGGGTGAGGAGGGAAGGAAGGGAAATATGGGGAGCTGGTACTGGGGGCCTAAGTGGAGAGAGGATGTTTTGAGAGTGATGATGGCAACAAGTGTGCAAATGTGGCCTGCATACAATCTATGTATATATTGATCGTGATGGGAGTTATATGAGCTTCCAATAAAATGATTTATAAAAAAAAGAAGGGGGAAAGAGGAGCTTATACCAAGGGCTAACTAGAAAATATTTGGAAATGAATATGGTAACATTTGTACAAAGATGCTTGATACAAATGATGTATGAAATGTTTAAGAGCCCCCAGTAGAATCATTGAAAAAAATTTTTAAAAAAGGACAGAAAAAAAGAAAGAAATTGTTTTGAAAATGATAGCCACAAATACACAAATGTGCTTGACAAAATGGATGGATGGCTTGTGCTAACAGTTGTGTGAGCCTCTATTAAAGTTATTTTAAAAAACAAAACAAAACAAAATGGAGTCCTTATCTTTCAGACAGGCCTACATGACATAATGTTGGGAATTTATTTCAAAGTATGTGGGTTTATAGATGAAACAAGATTGATTCTAAGTTGATGAGTTTTAAAGATGGGTCACGGGCACATGGAGGTTCATTTTGCTATTCTGTCTTTGAATATCTTAAATTTTTTCTTACTAAAGAGTTGAAAAATAATTATGTGGTATTTTTTTTGCAATGGGCAGTATTAAGCTGTCTATGAATATGTTAATTATACTTTCATTTTTCAGTTAGGGTTAATATTCTTACAATCTAGTGACAGTAGTCACAAAGATTAAAGGAAGAAGCACCTTTCTTATTTGCTCTTTATATTCTTGCCATTTCTTTGTTTCAGAAAGAAGACTCAGATTTCCCCCGAATAGTTTTATTGGGATATTTATCACCTATCCTCCACATTCAGCTTTCAATCCTGTCTGAAAGACCTGTGTGTACATCGCCACACTCAGTTCTGGAGCATGCTCTTTCTTTCAGTCCTCATTATTTGTGCCTCATTTCCCTTCCCCCACTCACGATAAGCCTCACCCCAAATAGAAACTCAAACAACAACAAAAATAAAAACAGCCAATATATATTTTTTCAAAGAAAATACCAGTGTCAACAATATTAAAATAAATCAGAGAAAAATCTGTGTCGAGAAAACAGGAAATGTGGAAAACTAGAACAAACCCAGGATTGGGTCGCAAGGGAGATCTAATCAAATTTACAATAGTCTATGTCTGATAGGAAGGCTATTCCTATCCGTCAAGTGTCAGAGGCTTCGCCTGTGTAGGGTCCTTGCAGGTGAATTTTGGGCGCTCATTGTTACCCATTGTCTTCTGCAATTTGGGTGTGCACAATATAAGCTCTGATGCCTTTCCCTCCCTTGGCTTTGGGTTTTGTTATTTATGATCCTTGGATCCTTATGTATCCTTATGTATGTATCATCCTTATGTATGATCCTTGGATCATACAGAGTGGTGTGCTTCTTCCACGTGCACTTGGTTGATCCCTCATTTAGATGGCTGTTTGTATGAATACAAGCCTTTAAGACCTCAGATATTCAGAATTTAGGTTCTAATACAAATCCCTTTTTTGATCATGAAATTATCTTTTTATCACATAGCTGATGGACTTTTTGGCAGTCATGTAATCTGTGTCAATTTCAAGATTGGGAGTGTAGGGTTGGAGTCTAACCTGTCAATCTGGAGATAGCCAATGAGACCTCTGTGTGGGCATGTCTTTCTCTTGAGAATTCTGGGAAATTGGGCTGACTTATTCTGCCGCCGCCGCCCCCCCCACCCCAAATACACACCAAGGAGGTGAGAGACTTATGGCTTAGCCCCTTGGAGACGCTTTACTGACAGAACACAGGGTTGACTCCCTGTGAGACTTTTTGAAGAAGACACATGGGCTTGCCCTTATGGAACCAGACTTCTGGGGTCCGAGAAACCATGTGGAGACTCCTGCCAGTGCTTGAGAAGCTTGGAGGCCCCTGCCAGCACTGAGATGTTTCTACCAGCACTGGATACACAAAACTTTGCACCCACTGGTCTATGATTGTCCTGGCATCATTGCATGTGCATTGTGAGTCTGAGAAGGACTTATGGATTGAGCTAATATTGGACTTATGGGCTTGGACTGGACTGGGTTGGGATGCTTTCTTGATGTTCCATTCCTCTTGTATATAAACCTCTCTTTTATATACATATGCATGTCCATGAATTTTTTCCTCTAGTATACCCAGAATAACACAGGTTTCTTCCATGAGGACTTATATGAAACCTTCCTTATCTGTTTGCTTTAAGGTAAGCCTTTAAGGTAAGCCCTTGTGAGAGTGGGACCCTGTGTGATTTCTTGACCACACTTTGTGGGGATGCTTTCCTTGGTTTAAGAGCATTGTAGCTGTAGTCAGCGAGTGCTGAGGGATGGGTTGGGGGTCATGGGTTGGACCCTGTGCACCCTGCCATGCAGAGCAGTCCTGGGGACTCCTTTGCCGGTGCTGTGGGGGCTGTACCAGGTCTTGGACTCTGGATCTGGGAGGTCAAGCAGACTCCTAGACACAGGCACCACAGAAGTTTCCTCCCTCATCTGGTAGCTGGTGCCACATGAGACCCAGGCAATTACTAACCTACTTCTGTATTTCTAGTTTTGCATCTTTTGGATATTCATATTTTTTTGTTTGTTTTTTGGGGGGCATCACTGCCCTCTGGTGGTGGGAATAGTAGGCCCAGCCTTGCTGCTGGATTTGAACCTCCAACCCAGTGGGCCGTCTGGATATTTCATATTAATGGAACCATACAACATATGACATTTTGTGGTTGACTTCTTTCAGCTAAGCATAAGGTTTTCAAAATTCATCCATGTTATATGTGTCAGTCTGGTTAGGCTAGAGAAACAAATTCATGGGCACACATGTGTATAAGTAAGAGGTTTATATACAAGAATAGTTGAATATTGAGGAGACATCCCAACTCAGTCCAGATCAAGTCCATAAGTCTGATATTAGCCCATATGTCTGATACCAATCTATGAAGCCCTCTTCAGACTCATAAAACACGTGCAAGGATGCTGAATGCAGGAAAAACACAGGCTATTAGGTGCAAAATTTTTTTGAACCAATAGCGGTAGAAACATCTCAGTGCTGGCAGGGATCTCTTTGTGGTTCCTCCAGTTCCCAGGGATGTATCAGTGTAGGTCCATGTGGCTTCTCTAGCTCCCAAGACATAGCCCCATGTATCTTGTCAGTAGAGTGTCTCCAATGGAGTTGGGAGAGAGAGAGAGAACAGTATCTCTGGCCTCAAGGAAGAAATACCGGAGTCCCCAGAATTCTCAGAAGGCCATGCCCACACAGAGGCCTCGTTGGCTATGACCTGATTGACTGACTACACTCCTCCACTTTGCTCTTACTCCCCTCAAGTCACAAATTGACACCAGATTATATAACTACCATGTTACATAACTACTTGATCTCTTTTATGGATAATATTTCATTTCTGAATTAATAAGTTATAGAGTACACTTTTCTATATCCCTGTGTCCAGAATAAAAGATGACTATATTTAACTCTATTCTAGGGATCATAATTATAGCCAGAAATATCTGCAAGGGAATACAAAGGGCTTTAAAAAGTTTGGGAATGGAATTGAATGATAATGGAATTAAAAAGTAATGGAATCTTTCCCTGGACTTTTTGCAAATGAGAATGGAATTAAAAAATAATGAAATCTTTCCCTGGACTTTTTGCAAGACCCTCTCATAGTTAGTGTATGTTCATGTTATGTGCTGTGTTATCAATTCCTTTTTACAGTGATCGTATAGGACAGAGTAGAGCTGGCCAACAGGATTTCCTCTGCTGTCATCTTCTATTTTTTTTTTGGGGGGGGCATCACTGCTCTCCAGTGGTGGGAGTAGAAGGCCCAGCCCCACTGCTGGAATTGAACCTCCATCCCAGTGGGCCACAGTCCCGCGCACAACCACTACGCCGTCGGGGCTCAGCCCTCTGCTGTCATCTTTATGGGAGCAGGTCATTATGTCTTTTCTTCCCTCATTTATTTGAATAGTTGATTATTTGATCATCAGGCAAGGTCTTAACCACTTGAGATGACCTAATTGTGATGAAGGGTGAAAAACTTAGAGGAAGAGAGGAAATGGAAGATAATTAAAGCTATGGAATTAAGTTAAAGAAAGAAAAAGGAAATAAAGAGTATATACAAGACCAGAAGAATATTAGTAATGCTATATAGAAAAATGCTTCTGTTGATAAGAGAATGACATTGGAATTCAATTTGACATTGGAGAATGACATTAAGAATTCAAAGAATTGGGACATCAATGAAACTGCACCTTAATTAATTTGCTAATTATTTGCTATTTTTTTAGCATTAGCAAAGATTTGCCTTTAACCTAATATAGACAGACGGAATATAAAATGCTCAGTGATTATAATGCTCTGTGGAATTATGTAATTTTCATTTCCATCCCACCACAAATATTTCCCTTTAAAAAGTGATTCTGTGGCTACAGCAGTGCTATTACTGTGATTTCAACTCTCAAGGTTACAATTGTGTTCCCATTAACAATATTTCCACCTAGGAATTTGAGTTGCCTGTACCAGCAGCCCCTTGTTATTCTGAACTTGAGAGGGACATGACTTTTCAACACACCACTGCATGCTCTCCTGAGCCCTGTCAGATCTAAAATGAAAGGATTTACTCTTCATGTTGCTTTACTTGATGCTCCTCGAGGTGAACTTTTAAAGCTAGCACCCTACTCACCAAGTAGGATTCATATCAGAACAGGGATGTTTTTAAGATTAAAGAAATTTGTTTCTGTAGAGGAAGCACATTCTATCCAGATGGCATCGAAAACAATAAGCAGTGCTCCACCTGTCACCTTGTGAAAACTCAAGTCTGCTTTTTTAAAAAGGAAGAAGCAAAACAGAGGAACAACAAGGGATGCCAGGTTAAGTACTATTCCCATCCATTCCATTTCTGCTTGGCAGTGAAATAGTGTTCCTCCCTGCTGATGGTCTGAAGAATGAGTCCCATGTTATTAATGAAGAACCCACAGGGCAGGAGGAGACTATCATTTCCCCAAAGCAAGTGGAACATCAAATGACAAAATGAAGAGAACACGGATGGTCAAATATTGCTCTCCTTATTAAACTGTTGCAAATTCCACTCCAGGGCTGCCATCACCAGGCTGATCACACCATTAGGTGTCCCCAGTTTGTGCCTTTGCGGTTGGTAACTAGTGAGAACACGCATCGAATATTAAAAGTAAGTCCTACTGATTACTGTAGCACCGGTGACCAAATGATGGGAAGGGAGACACAGGGTGCCAAGAAGGCAGACCAGTAGCCTGGAGGGATGGGAGTGGCAGCCAGGCTAGAAATAAGTTTATGCCCAGGGGAAATTAAACCTTAAGCTATTGATGCTTTAAAAAATCTACCAGTGACTTCCCCTGACAGGTTGAAGTGCTAATTATATCACATGACATACCAAGGTTTGCCATGGAACCTTACCCTTCCTTTATTACTTCCTAAATGTATCTTGCATTTGATGCCTTCTCTGATGTCTGGATACTTGACTCTGCCCTACAGTCGTTGCCTGTAAGCTCTGCCTCCAAGCACTATTAGCTTCCTTCTCTGTGCTTACCGCACCTTGTGTGGATTGTAGTTATAATACAGCAGGACTGAGTCAGTGGCACAGTGGTTGAGTGTGGGATTGCAGCCCACTGGCTTGGCGGTTCAAATCCAGCAGCGATTCTTCAGGAGCAAGGTTGGGCCTCCCACTTCCACCAGAGGGCAGTGATGCCCACCCCCCTGACCAAATGCAGCACATTCCCTAAGGGTTACTTGTTTACCTTTCCCCGGGCCTGGTCTCCATACATGGACTTTACTTTCCTAAAGGACAGGGACTGTGTTTCTTTTATCTTCATATTTTACACTCTTTTTCCTGTTTTTGGTCTATAATCAATATTTGATTATTTGTTGAGTGAAAGTACTTGAAGGATAAAAAAACACACCCAGTCTATAGTCATACCACCATGAGCACAACCAATCTCATCTGATCTCTGAAGCCCAACGGGATCAGTCCCCACTTAGATGATAGGAAAGACAGGCAAAATAAATAAATACATTTACTCATTTTAGAAAAACCATCGTACCAGATCGTTTCCCAGAATTTCTTTTGAATCTAGTACTGATTATCTATAGAATGAAACAAATTAGTGACTGGATGGCAAAGAATGTGGTGTTAGATGATTTTTAGGTGAACAGACACTTCTGCCTAGGGGGGTGACCAAACCTGTCAATAAGGTCACAGCCTGATTCTGTGTCCTAGTGGAGACCCTGGGGCCCATCTTCTCTTTCCTCTCCTTTCCTCTCTCTCTCCCCCTCCCCCTCTCTCTCCTTCTCTCCCTCTCTCCCTCCCTCCCTCCCTCCCTCCCTCCCTCCCTCCATCTTTGTGCTGGCCAATCACCCGAGACCTGCCATCATATTTCCACCCACCTTGGATCCCTCCCATTTTGCATCCATGCAGCTGACTGTGTAAGTCTGAAGAAGGACTTGGGAACTGGTATCAGACTTACAGACTTGAGATGCTTTCTTGAATATATTTATTTCTTGATATACAGCTCTTTCTTAGATGTATATAGTCCACTTGCCCTAACACATATCCCAATATTTCAAGGGCACCTTGGCATAAAAGGGAAGATGATGGAAGGAACTTAACTCAATCTTTTGTGTCTGTTAACAACAACAATAGCAAAGTCCATCCAGTAGATTGCATTATTACAAAGCAAATGTTCATTTGGGATTCTGATCAGACTTGCCTTGGAAATCATCTAAACCGTATGTTTTCTGTTTTGTTTTGTTTTTTTCTTGCTCATTGTGTATTACTTTTTGGGAGAATGTTATTTATGCAAAAGCCACAAAGAAGGTAATGGTAATAAGGATTTTATTTTATTTCAAAATGGGCTCTTACAGCTCTTATAACAATCCATACATCGATTGTATCAAGCATACTTAAAAAAATCCTTTTATTGGGGGCTCATACAATGCTTATCATAATCCACTCATCCATTCGTCCATTGTGTCTAGTAAATTTGTACATCATTCTCAAAACATTTGCCTCTATTTGAGCTCTTGGTATCAGCTCCTCATTTTTCTCCTCCCTTCCCCCCTCATGAACTCTTGATAACTTTAAAGTTATTATTATTTTGTCATCTTTTACACTGTGTGATGTCTCCCTTCACCCACCTTTCTGTTGTTTGTCCCTCAGAGAGAAGGTTATATATAGATCCTTGTAATTGGTTCCCCTTTCTATCCCACTTTTGCTCCACCCTCCTGGTATCACCACTTTAACCACTGGTCCTGAGGGTTTCGTCTGTCCTGGATTCCTTGTTTCCAGTTCCTATATATGTATCAGTGTACATCCTCTGGTTTAGCCAGAT
This sequence comes from Nesogale talazaci, assembly GCA_004026705.1. NCBI lineage: Eukaryota > Metazoa > Chordata > Mammalia > Afrosoricida > Tenrecidae > Nesogale > Nesogale talazaci. The sequence continues at coordinate 91,471 of PVJH01005376.1, read as the reverse complement.
TTGTAAGGTAGAATAGGATCATCATGATGGGGGTGGGTGGGTAGGGGAAGCATTTAAGAATTAAAGGAAAGTTGTATGTTTCATTGTTGGTACACTGCCCCCTGACTGGCTCGTCTTCTCCCCACGACCCTTCTGTAATGGCATGTCTGGTTTCCCACAAATGGATTTTGGGTGCCCAATCTATACTCCCCCTAATTCATAATGATATGATTTTTGTTCTTTGATACCTGATACCTGATCCCTTCAACACCTTGCAGTCGTACACTAATGAATAGGATGTTTTACATTATTCTGATTGCAAATAATATATAGAAAATTCTGGGGAAAATGTTGCCGTTGAATCAATTCTGACTCTCTCTGTACATTATTATATATTTGACAAGCATTATGCTAAATATTAAGGAACCTTTGTAGCATAGAGGCTACACTCTATGCTCTCTAAAAGTGAAAGGTTGTTGGCTTGACTTACAGGCTTTATAAATCTAAAGATGTTGGGCAACTTCTATGCATTTCTAGCAGTGCAGCCCAACCTCCCACAGTTGTCCAACCACATTCCACCTGTGGTTCTGTTGAATCTCAAGGTGTGAGATGATTGGCTCATGTAGACAGTATCTTTGAGGGCAAATAACTCGATATCAATGATCAATATTATACGTAGACTTTTCTAACATTCTTCCAAAGATGGATACTCAGAGGGTACTAATCTTTTTTGTACATCTTCTATGTTCAGGAATTTTATAGAACCACCTACAGTGTTGCCAGCAGTTGTAAGTGAAAGAAGAAAAATGTAGGTAATTATCCTAGGATAGATTCTCCAGAGAAGCGAAACCAGTGATTACATATATACATATTATACACCAGTGAGAGAGGAGAGAGAGAAATTTATGTTAAGAATATGACACACAATTTTACATGAAAGAAAGTCCATTTGGTCTCAGGTCTGTAGGTCAAATGTTAAGCTGGAGTCTTCTACAGACTGGAGTCGCTTTGGAGGCCTCATTGAACCCAGAATCAGCAGAAATGCCACAGACTGCTGAGATGGCTGGATCTAAACCAGTCAGAAAGTCAGCCATGTGACTGCAGTGGCATGAACCCAAAGCGAGCAGGTCAGAGAGCAGGCCCCTGTTGGCTTCTTGGGTCAGGAGGCAATGTGACATATTGTTGGCTCCAGTCCAAACTGGAGGCTGATAAAGCACATGTAGGATTCAGACCAGGCTCCCCAACAAAGCAACCAAGCTCCCCACAGCATCCATATTTAGGAATTAGGTCACACTCCCAAGGAAATGCCATTTTAATTGCAACAGGGCTGTGACCTGGTAAGGGTATTACATTCCACTCTAATCTTCTTACAACTTATTGGCTGCTCAGAGCACATCCCATTATGGAATTGATTAAATTGCATTGTGTAACATCATGGGATTTTTTTTAGGCCTTTAATGCCAAAATCTTGATCCAGCCAAGTTGACACAAACCTAGTTATCATAGTAAGTCAAGAGATGCTTATGAATGATGTCGGCATCCTTTTCTCTCTTGCAATTCTCTTTCTATAACTCTCCATTCAGCAGAAATAGTTGGCATCTTAATTTGCAAATTCCCATTCATTTTAATGGACCCTAGTCCTGAGTTAATGAAATTGAATAAGAAATTTTCTAACTCTAGATTTATATTGGGGTACTACATAGCATTTAATGGAGTTATAAGGCATGTTCTCTTTATGTGACTATAATCAAGGGAACCCCAACAATAAGTTTTTATTTTCATTTAAAACCAGCAATATGCCAGCCTGCATTTGGTAGAACAGAAGAATGCAGAGATAAATTATTTTATAACCTTAATATGTTCATACTAATTCCCATTACTTCTCTGGACCATTTTAGATGCCATAGCAAACTATGGATAACACTGAAAAGAATGTGAAGTCTAGAACACTTAATTGTGCTCATATGGAACCTGTACTTTGACTAAGAAACAGTTGTTTAAATAGAACCAAAGAATCCTATGGTTTAAAACCAGGAAATGTGTGGTCGGGGTTGTATCAATCCATCCTATTTAATCACCCTATTTAATCAATTTGTGGGCTACGGAAATAATTCAAGGAGCAGAGCAACTTGAAGAAGAACATGACATAATATTGGAGGAAAGCTTATTAACAACCTTCAATATGTACATAACACCACCTTGAGTGCTGATCATGAAGAGGATTTGAAGCATTCACTGATGACAATCAAACTGCAGCCTTCCCGGGGATCCAGGCTGGGTGCTGTGGAAGGCGGGGACATTGAATCCTGCACCTTTGGGGTTCATGGCAGGTGCCAGAGGCTGCATCAGTGAAACTGAAGGGGAGGACTCCACTTGGTGAACTGGACTCCAGCTCAGACACACTTGTAACCTCAGGACTTAAGTCTGAAAATTCATGGTGTTTGAGGAAGCAGAAGACAACTATGCTAAGATTGTTGAATTATTGGTAGGTTGACAAATGTAGACTTATTACATCAAAACCCTATATACTGTACTGAGGTACATAATATTCTGACATAACTTGTAACTGACATTTTCAGTGAATACTATTGTAAATTTCCCCTGATAACCAAATCCTATTGTGTAAATCCTATTATGTAAATAACAGCCAGCCAGGAAAGGATGTTTCTGTACAAGTGAATAAGTCAGATATTGTGATATGGAGTTAGCGCACAGTGACCTGAAATTCCTCTCTCAACAGTGGGTAAAATATCAAAGACAATATTAGCAGGAGAACTTTATGTCCCAGGTATATGGTCAATAAGCCTCTGTACTATAACTTAGCAAGGTTTTGGAAAGGAAACAAAGAGATTAAAAAAGACAGAAAACATAGATCCAGGAATGGGTTTTTGATTCACAACAAATTTTCGTTCCAGTTTGAGAGCAATTAGTTTTTATATCATGACCTGTTTGGTACTTGCCTTTAGGAAGGGAACACAGAAGATATAGGCACTGAATTAAAGTCTGGTGAAGAAAGTGCCCCGCTATCAGATAAAATTGCATCTGGGATCCTAAAGGCTTCATTCCAAACAAGCAGCCATCTAAGGGAGATACCAACCAAGTCCACATGGAAGAAGCACCCCAAAACCAGTGCCTAGAGGATCGTACGAATCCGAAGATGAAGGAGAGAATAGTATCAGAACCTAAAGTGAGATTTTTGCAACTAAGTCCACATGGAACAAGCACATCAACACCAGTGACTAAAGAATTGTATGAATCTGAAGATGAAGGAGAGAATAGTATCAGAACCTAAAGTGACATTTTGGTTTACAGAGGCTATGGATGACAATGGAAGCCTAAGATACATTTTGAACACTGGCTAGGAAACAAGCCTCTCACGATTTTCCTCTATCCTTAAGAGAGGGATGGGAAGAAACAGGTTTCTTAACAGAGTGCACTAGAGAGATGACTATAGAAGTTGAAAATGATAAACCAATATTGAATGATTAAAACCTTGTCAGTTGATCCTCCCTGTGATGAACATTGAGTCAGATCTGGCTTTTTGACATTTTCTGTTTTTTTGTTTGTTTATATTGGGGTTTATATTTTTTTCCTTGGGGGGTGATGCTCTTGAATTTTTGTATGTTTTTCAGCATATGAAACCAGGATTGATGAACTTAAAGATTCAGCAAGTAGAATGAGGGTTTCTGGAGTAGGGTGGTGAAAGGGAGCTGATGTCACGGAGTTCACAAAAGAAGAAAATGTTTTAAAACTAATTGTGGTAGCAATTGTACAATGCAGCTGGACATGATTGAACTATGGAATGATATGTTATTTATATTAACTCCCAATAAAATGATTTTTGCAAAGTAAAAAGGATTGCAGGCTTCAGTATAGATAGCAAATTGATATCACCCTCCCCTGCTCCTAAATCCTCACTACTGGACCAATAGACAACATTTTGATAATGGGTAAAAGATTGAAGCTATCAGGGATTTCATTTTGCTTGGATCCATAATCAATGCTAATGGAAGCTACGCTTAAGAAATTAAATGACATATTACATTGAGCAAAACAGTTGCACAAGATCTGTTCTAAAGAGCTTTTACTTTGCGCACAACGGGGAGGGGGGCATATCTAACTAGAGTTAGACTCATGCATATGGAAGCTAGACACTGAATAAAGAAGACGGAAGAAGTACCATATATACTTGTGTATAAGTCAAGTTTTTCAGCACATTTTTAATGCAACTTTTGTGGTAAAAATAGGTACCTTGGCTGACAGTTGGGTTAGTTTATACTTGAGTATATACAGTATTGATGCATTTGAATTATGGTGTTGGCAAAGAATATTGAAAGTGCATGGACTTTGTCTTGAATGAAGAAAAACCAGAATTCTCTTTTGAAGCAAAGATTCTGAGATTTCATCTCCCATATTTTTTTAACATGTTTTCAGAAAAGACCAGTCCCTGGTAAAGGAAATCATGCTTGGTAAAGGTAACATGATAGAGGTAGAGGAAGTGAAAAAGGAAGACACCAAATGAGAGAGATTGGCACAGTGCCTAACATCCTGAGCTCAACATACCAATTAAGAAGGTGCAGGACCAGGCAGGGATTCCTTTTCTTGTACCTAGGGTGGTTATCAGTCAAAACAGAAATCAAGTCAATTCTGACTTACAGTGACCACTTCGGACAGGTGAATGTCTGAGACTGTCACTGTAGAAACAAACTCAACAGCACCATACAACAAACAACAATGAGACTAAGACAAATGGGTTTCTCAGATAAATTGTTTGAATCCATACCCTGAGCACAGAGATATTTTTGTATTTGACTTGTTTGGAGTAAATCTGCGTATGTATGAACTGCAACTCCAGTAGCAGTGCTTTTAAATTTACTTTTGTACAATAAAAGGAATACAAAGTACACAAGTGGGAAGATGCATTATTTGAGTTCATTAAGTGATTTAATTTCATGGTGCTGGGTTCTGAATTATGATTTGTCAGAGAGCTTTTTAAAAGAATAGATTTTCAGCCTTTATCTCTGACTGAGGGTGTCTACACACTTCATAGTGTCAGGTTCCAACCCATGGTGAGCACGTATACAACACAACAAAATGTTGTCTGGTCCTGTGCCCACCTCACAATGAACGCCATGTTTGAGGCCGTGTTGCAATCACTCTGTAAACCCATATCACTGAAATTCTCCCCATACTTTATTAATTTTATTAAGCCTGATATCCTTTCCTTTATATTTGACCTTTGATTCTGTGTTCTAAAAACCTACCTAGTATCTCTCTGTTCCCCAAGATTTGGACTATACAGATGGCTTGGTGGAAATGAACAAGAAGAAGTGAATTTAACTCTAGTGTGGGTGTATGTGAAGTGGGAATTGGCCTTCAAGTAAGAACACAGGTGACGTTTCAAGTGCTGAAGTTTGAAGAATCAATTTTCACAGTAAAATGTACAGTGTGTGCTTTAAAATTAAGAACAGTTGGGAGGATCATGCAGAGCTGAGCAGTATTTCATTCTGTTGCATTGTGAGTCTGAATCGACTGGATGGCACTAGATGGTACAACAACACATCTTACAGTATTTATGAAAGGGAGAGTAATTGGCCCAAGTTAGTGGGACACCTGAGTTCATGGAATGGAACAAAGAAGAGCCACTAAGGCAGTGTTTCCCAAAGTGAGTGATACCACCCCTGGGGAGTGTTGGGACAATCCAGGGAGCCATGTACAAGCAGTTACCTATATTTTATCCTGACTTATGGCCTATAGTACAAAAAAAATTTAATTGCCAGGGATGTTGAGTAACTTTTTTTTTGTAAAGTGGACAAGAGGCCAAATTTGTTTGGGAGCCTACACTGTAAAGAAATACTAGCCAACACAGTTGGGTCTAGTCTGATGGGACTATTAATGCCTTGAAATGTGACTAGCCTAGGTTTCGATTTACAATAAGTATAAAACACAACTACATTTTTCAGGTCTTAACTATGTGTAAAGCATGATCCTGATCCTGTTAACTCTTTTGTATATGGAATGCATGTTGACAAAGTAGTGTAGATTTGTTGTCGTTGAATCAGTTTCGACTCATGGTGAGCCAGTGTACAGTAGAATGAAGGTCTTGCACCATGTGACCAGGTGTTATGTTTGAGCCCGTTTGTGCAGCATCCAAGTGTCAGTCCATCTGGTTGAGTCGTTCTCTTTTTGCTGATTCTTTACTTTACCAAGCATGATGTCCTTCTTCAGGAACTGGCCCTTCCTGATAGAGTTTATATCCAAAATAAATGAGATTAAAGTCTTGCAATCCTTGCTTCTGAGGAACTCTGTGATTGTACTTATTTCAAGATAGATTTGTTTGTTCTTATGGCATTACATGGTTCATTCAATATTCATTGCTAACATGATACTTCAAATGCATTATTCCTTCTGTAGTTTTCCTTACTTGCTGTCCAGTTTTTACATGCATATAAGGTGGTTGAAAATATCATGGCTCAAGTTAGGCACACCTTAGTGCTCAAAGTGGCATCTTTGCTCTTTAACACTTTAACGAGGTCTTGTGCAACATAATTTCTTCAATGCAGGGTGTCATGTCATTTATTGCCTATAGATTCCATTAGGGTTGATTCCAAATGAAAGCAAAATGAAATTCTTAACAGCTTCAATATTTTCTCCAACTTTCATAATATAGTTCAGGGGTCCAGGTGTGAGGATGTTGGTTTTCTTTACATTGAGTTGTAATCCATATTGAGGACTGAAGTCTTTGATCTTCATTGGCAAGTTCCTCATGCCCTGTTGACTTGCAGCAAGCAAAGTTGTTTGATGCACCCAGCTGTTAATGATGCCTCCTATCCGGATGCCTTGATTTTCATCATATAATCCAGAATCTCTGGTTGTTTGCTCATCATACAGATTTAGTGAGTAAGGTGAAAACATACAAACTTGACACATGCTTTTTCTAATTTTAAATGATGTAATATTTCTTAGTTGTTCATCCTTTTGGTTGATGTACAGGATCCACATGAACAGAGATATTTTTTTAATTCTCATTCTTCACATGTTATCCTTTGTTATGATCTACATAGCTGAATACTTAATCCATCTATCCCAGACCATTTGGAGAAAGAGCACATTCCAGATGTCTGGCATCAGCGTCACCAATGACTGTGGCATGATGATTATGGGACAGAGCAAGAGGACAGGACAGAGACTATGGCACTGTGAGAGAGAGAGAGAGGAGAGAGAGAGAGAGAGAAACAGGCAAGTGTCCTGGTCTAGAAAGGAAGGGGTCAAGGGACCACATGTCTGAGAGGCTGAGGACCAGAGAGAGATTTAGTGGCTGGCAGAGACGGGGTGTTGCTGTGGACCAATGGCTTCCCTTATTGTTACTGGATCCTGACTTGTGGTCATCTATGCACTTCCCTAGTAAACCGCCATTAATTGTGAGTATTGTCTGAGAGAGCTGTGTGGTCATTATACCAAATTATTGGATATAGAGTGTTGTGGGTGGAAAGGTTGGTGTCAGAGTAAGTAAAGGAGCATGGTGGATGGAAGCATGTATGACCCCCTCTTCTTGGCATTTGGGAAGCCAGTGGAGATCTGATATGACCCTCCACATCACTTATTCACACTATTTGAATGTAGAGATCATCTGAAGCACTGATTTGATGCATTGAACAGTAGTAACCAGAGACCAGATCCATTGTGAGATGATATCAAGAGCATTTTAAGTGAAGAAAGCAAAGGGGTATTAGATATTTTCTTTCCTATCTTTTTAGTGACCAAAGTTGATGTCATATGAGGCTCTGAAACTGGCTTTAAATTGTAGAGTAGCTAACATTGATGGAAGAAATTATATAATAAAAGAGCTGAACAGGAAATTTCAAAGGGCAGGTTAAGAAGTCAAAGTATTATAGTGAAAAACTGAGAGATCTGGAGTTAGAAAGAAAGAACATGCCCAGCATTTTTATATTCTTTTTTTAATTAAAAATCATTTTATTGGGGGCTCATACATCATTTTTCATAATACATAAACATACGGTGCCAAGCACCTTCACCTGTCCACTGCTGTTACCATTCTCCAAACATCCGCCTTTCCCCTTGAGCCCTTGATACCGACTTTTATCCTTTCCCCTCTTCCCCTGCTTTCCCCTCCCCACCAACCCTCAATACTTTATAAATTATTATTATTCTGTCATATCTTACACTGCCCGACCTCTCCCCCAACCCACTCCTTCAATGCTCGTCCTTCAAATAGGAGCTTTATGTATATCCTTGCAGTTGCTTCCGTCTCTCCACCCCACCTTCCCTCCACCCATCCAGCAGCTCCAATCTCACCACTGGCCCAAGGGGGCTCATCTGTCTTGGTTTTCCCATATTTCCATTATTCCTTCTGTAGTTTTAAATATAGCTCCCCTCTCCACCAGTGTACCTACTCCAGTCCATCTGGATTTGTAAGGTAGAGTTGGGACTATGATAATTGCGGAGAGGAAGGCTTCAGGAACTAGAGGAAACTTGTATTCATCATTACTGCCCGGCTGCCCCTTGACTGGTCTGTCTCCTCCCCATGACTCCCCTGTAAAGGGGTGTCCAATTACCCACCAGTGAGCCTTAGATCCTTACTTCTCTCTCCCTCATTCGTAATGACGTGATTCTTGTTCTTTGATGCTCAATACCTGCTCCCTTTGGCCCCTCTTGATCACACAGGCTGGTATGTTTTTTCCATGTGGGCTTTGCTGTTTTTGTGCTGAACGGTGATTCATTTCTCTTCAAGTCTTGAGACTCCAGGCATTTAATCATTTGGTAGGCCCAGAATATCTTAAACTGAAAGAATTGGAAAGACAATCCATCTTTAAGGATCTGTTGGGTAAAATATTGAACCATCCAGGAATCACCAAAAGAAGATAGAGGTAATACAGAGTCACTATGTCAAAAAATATCAGCTGACATTCAATGGCTTCAAGAGGTAGCATATGGACAGGAACCAATGGAAGGAAGAAATCCAAGCTGCTCTAAAGGCATTAGTGAAAAACAAAGTTCTGTGAATTGGCAGAGTAACCATTGAAAAAAATTGTGCATAGATTGGCTTAATAAGATGCATTACTGGCTGAGCCCCGGTGGCGTAGTTGTTGTGCACAGGACTGTAGCCCACTGGGAGGTTCGAGTCCAGCTCCACTGAGCAAAGCCTGGGCCTCCTACTCCCACCACCTAAGGGCAGTGATGCCCCCCCAAAAAAAACACCAAAAAAATGCATTACTAAAGTTAACTTTATCTTTAGAAAAAAAGACAATTCCTTTTATGATTCCTAGGATGCTGTTACTGATGGTTCAGCTCTAGAATGATTGGAATTAAAAAAAAAAGAATGATTAGAATTAGAGGCGGCATACATCTAGAATGTTTCTTCTTATTTAGCTACTGGGATAGAGAATTGCTCAGACCACATCCCTGGAACCCTCCCCAACTTCTCTCCTGTTTATTTACTTTGAGTATGCAGTTACTTTGCTTTCCCACATTTATTCTACAGAGCAATATTAAAAAGGTAAAGCAGTTGATGTCCTTTTCTAGGTTAAGTAAAGTATTTCAGTGGATTCTGGTTGCACCTAGGATGAACTTCATATCCTCTAACTGCAGAAGACTTTCTCTTAGAAAGATGAACCATGTAGCCATTAGTTTGGGGCTTTTACAGCATTTCTACTAAAGTAGGGAAACTTCCAGCTTCCTAGGGAAGCATTTCAGTGAGTGCCCTGGAGTCAAGGACCAACTACTGTGAGTCGTCTCAGACAAGGCTCCTTTTTCATTTAGATTCTAACGTTTGTTCCAATGGCTACATAGAACTCACAGACAATAATGATAATTATATTCATGGTCCAGTTTTTCTATGAAGATGAGGTGAATGAAAATACTATGACTTTTGGGCCAGACTCATTTTGGTCTTCAAAGTTATATTTTTGCTTTTTAATATCTTTAAAATCTCTTTTACATCAGAGTTGCCCATTGCATTATGCAATTTGATTTATGGACTTCTGCTTCCCTGAATGTTCACCAAAGAAAAATGAATTTCTTGACCATGTCAAAACATTGTCCATTATGATGTTGCTTCTAGGTCCAGTTGTGATGATTGTTGTTTTCATTATGTTGAGATATAATTCACACTGAAGATGGTTGTATGTGATCATCATCAGTAGATTATTAAAGCCCTCTTTACTTTAAAAAAGCTGTATTGTGCCATATCCACACTCCCAAGTTGTTAATGAGTCTTTCTCCAATCCTGAATCTCTCTTCTTTATAGACTTCAGCTTCTTGGATTATTTGCTTGCATACAGATCAAACAAATATGGCAAAAAGATACACTCCCGACACACAACTTTCTTGATTTTAGACAATGTAGACTATCCCTGTTCTGTTCAACTGACTGTTTCTTGATTTATGTTCAGATTTCATCTTGAGGTAGTCCAAAAATTCCCCTTCTTCACCATGTTATCTATAGTTATGAACCACACCATCAAATGCCCTTACATAGTCAATAAAACACAAGTAGACATCTTTCTGGTAATCTCTGTTTTTAGCTAAAATCTCTCTGACATCAATAATGATACTGCATTTCACATTGTCTCCTGAATCTGGTTGGAAATCTGGCATCTCAGATGTTCAAATACTGCAGTAATTTAAAAATTATCTAGAGCAAAACTTTACTGATATTAATGGTATTGTTTGGTAAGTTTTATATTCTGTTGGATCACTTTTCATCTCTTTGAGTGGGCTGAACAGCTGTCTTTCCAATTTCTTGGCACAGATGTTTCAGTGCTTCCAGTGTTAGATTCATTTGCTGAAATGTTGAAATATCTCAAGTGGTATTCTGTTAGCACCTGGAGCTCCCCCAACCCCTCTGTGTCTTTAGTGCAGCTTAGACTTTCTCACCAGGGCCATCCATTCTTATGGATATGCTACTTTCTGAAATGGTTGAGTATTGACCCTTTATTTTTGTTCAGTGTGTTCCATTTCCTTTGATACTTGTGCTATTCAATATCTTGCCCATAAAACAGGACCTACTGCTGCCCAGTTAATAGGGACCAAATAGAGAGTTTCTGAGATTGCACATTTTTATGGGAGCAGGCAGCCGCCTCCTTTACTGGCCACGTGGCTGGTTATAACCACAGTGCCAATCAATTTCATTGAAAGTTTCCCCCGCCGCCTCCCCGCCCCATTGACCTTGTACTTTACAAATCATGAACTCCTTTCCTGAGACTGGCCCCTTCTGCTGATATGTCCAATATGCATAAGGTGAACTCTCATCATCACTGCTTATAAGCAATGGGGGATTAGAAAAGTTAAATAATTAATACAAGTCACATAAATACAAGTACTGGAAGCAGGCCTCAAATCCAGGCAGCTTTTGATTGTATGTGAAAGGAATATGGTGATGAAGAGAAAAACCCCATCAATTTCTACTGTAATTTACAACATAATATAGTAGAAAGTAATAGTATTGGTATCAGAAGTCTTACATGTGTTTCTACCTCTGTTGGGTCCTTTAGAAGAGAGGAAAGGACTCCATTTAGCCAGGGTTTGGCAAACTGTTGTTCTTGAAGCTTCTGAGTTTCTTTAGGTAGCTACATGTTGCTCTGAAGTAAGACTAAAAAAAACTTCAGATAATGGTGATGTGTAAAATTTTGCTCACAAATAATTTTTAAATTGCTGTCAAGGATGGATTGGCTCTTCCATCTCAAAACTTTGCCAGCCCCTGATCTACTCCATAGGGACTGAGGGTGGTGGAGGGACATTGGTGAGACAGTAATTGGTAGTTGTACCAGGCGAACCTGAGGGGGTGAGGAAGGTGGACATAGGGTCAGCGTCTGTCTCAGGATTCTAATGTGCTTGCACAGTGCACGGTGAGGCTGCACATGCCTTTTCTAATAAGAACACCTCCCTTGTCATGCTCTTTTGCATATCACTTGCAAATTTGAAATGCATTATTTGCTAGGGGGTATTAAATTTGGAATGAAATTGTAGGGACAGCTGGCATCAAGATAATTGCTAAATGTGATGTCTGACAGCCCAGGCTGACAGTTGTGAGAATATGATAATGCTTTCTACTTTAATATATGCAAAATCATGGATGGACTGAGTGTTGGGATTCTTTCTTGTCTCCTCTGTATAGGTGATTTTTTCCCATTAATTAAAAAAAATTCTTCGTCTATATCTCAATTGTTCTCTAATGGTGCTACAAACCAGAGTTGAAAGCATCTGGTTTCTGTTGTATATTTTATTCCTAAGAACATAAATTAATTTCTTAGCTTGAGATTTTCATTTTAGAAAATAAAATAGTAATTTTGTCTGTCAGCTGTTGACTCACAGAGCACTTACTTTTCCAGAGCATACCATATACTCTTGAGTATAAGCCAAGTTTTTCAGCACACTTTTTAATGCCATTCTTTTTTTTTTTTTTTTTGTAAAACAAGTTGCATCGGCTGATATTCGGGTCAGCTTATACTCGAGTATATACAGTAAGTATATATTTTTATAATTTTAGAGAATTTTATTTATTTTTAGAGACAAACTCCATTCTCAGAACTAAAAGTTACAATGAAGGGGAGAAAGCTGGATAAAGGGAAAATGGGGGTTTATAATGTAGAGCCCCACCATTTCTTTCTGAAGAGATCCGACATGCATAGGTATTCCATATATTCATTTTTCCAGTGTTTAACTGGGCATCCATTTGATATAGCAAGTAATGAGTAACTGGAGTAGAAAGTATATTAGACCTAGAAGCCTGAAGACTAGGGTTCTAGTCCTGGCTCTGCCTCTTGGTAATGGTGTGAACTTCACCCAGACAAATCTTTGAGAATTGTGATTCCTCCTTGCCGTTAACTTGGGGATAAAAAAAAAAATCTGCGCTGCTCGCACTTTAGGCCTTTTGTAGGGATTGAATAAGCCTTAAAAAGGATAGCTTTTTAAATAATTGTGAAATATTTTTTGTTGATACTATGTTCATAGAATTACTTCCTATGGAAGATAGAATAGAAAAACAACCCACCATGCTTTGTATGGTGCTTGGCTTTACCAGTCTTTTTTCTGGGAAATTTTTTCTTTTTTTAAGATCGCTTTATTGGGGGCTCTTACCACTCTTGTTACAATACGTACATCAATTGGATCAGACATATTGCTTTGCATATTACCACCATTCGTTTCTGGACACTTTCTATTTTATACTTAGTTGCCATTTATAAAGCATTTTGAAATCCTCTATGATACACTGTACATAGCAAGGGTGCTCACATTCTTCACTTCTTGTATATTTTACTTTTGTCCTCAAGTGGAAGTCAAGAGAAGCTAGTTTGGCTTCTGGAGATTTTCTATAAATAAGCTTCTTTTTTAGAATTGAGAAACCGTCTCTAAGAATATAGGACAGTGGACTTTTTTTTCCTTTATGAACTATATTTACATGATGAATAAAAGCTTAAAATTGCTCAGATGTTCCATTGAGAAAATGAGTAGTATGATTGAATATTATGCTTAACATATTATAGAAACTTCAGTGGATGTAGGAACCCTGGTTGTGCATGGGGTTAAACTGTGGACTGCTACTTACAAGGTGAATGGTTTAAACTCACTAGCTGCTCCATCGGAGAAAGATGAGGCTGTCTCAGATGTATAGTCTCAGAAACATGAGTGAGCAGTTCTCTTCTGTCATATAGACTTCTCTGAGTTGGAATAGACTTGGTGAGAGTAGGTTTAAGTACGCAGAGATAGATCATTCCTGGTTAACGCTGCTATTGTCAGGTGCTGTTGAGTCTGCGTAGAACAGGACTACACACTGACAGGTCCTGTGCCTTCTTCACAATTGTTCTGACGGTTGATCCCATTGATAGAGTCAAAGTTGACCTCATTGAAGGTCATCCTATGTCCTTCTCCGGAGACTGGTCTCTCCTGACACGCCCAGAGTGTGTAAGATGAAGTCTTGCCATGGACTCTATAGGGTGTTCTGACTGTACTTCTTCCAAGAAAGATCTGTTTGTTGTTTTAGCATTCCGTGATACTTCCAATATTCCTTGCCCGCACCATAATTCAGATGCATCATTTCTTCCAGCGTCTTCCTTATTTAATGTTCAACTTTCACATGCATATGAGGGGACTGAAAACACTGTGACTTAAGTCAGGCTCATTTAGTTCTAAAAGAAACCTCCTTGTTTTTCAGGACTCTAATGTGTCTAAGGGTGCGTGATCACTTGAAATATTTGAAAGTAAATGCAATGTATTTAGATTTCTATTGGAGGATTTATCTTAATTAAATGTAGAAGGCAAGTTGTGAGGGAAAAAAGATTAGCCTAGGCTAAGGCTTAGAAGGACTGAGTTCTAATCTTAACTACTGGCAATATAGCTTAGAGATTAACTGGGTAGGCTTTTGAGCTCATCTGCTTTTTGGATCTTGGTTCTGCTACTTATTTGGAAGTTTCTTAATCTTTTAAACCTGAGTTTTATTCAGATAACAAAAGATAGTAATAGCTCTTCTCTCAGAATTGCTGTAAGGATTAAATGAAATCGCACACACAAAGTGTTTAGAAGCTTATTAGTATAATCCTGCACCACAATCATCAATGTCATTGTCACCACCATCATCATTGTCTCTGTCTTCAATTGAGTTATCTAGAGATGCAAAGTTAGTGAAGCCTATCTATGTGTATATACACAGGGAAAATGGCTTATACAGTTGTAGAGGCCAGCAGGTCTCAAGTCCATGGGTCAGATGTCAGTTTGGAGTCTTCTTCTGAGTCATGTAGCTACTGACGTTGATGAACCCAATATTGGCAGGTAAGATGACAGTCTGCTAGCTGTAGAAGTAAATGAATCTAAGATAAGCAGGTAAGATGGCAAGCTGCTGATTGCTCCCAGATTGGCAGGCAATTCAACAGACTTCTGGCTCAAGTACAGAGAACCATAGATCAGACAACCAGCAAGATGCAGAGTTGGGCCCTGTAGAAAGTAAGCAGACTTTCCTCATATATTGGAAGCAGGCCACTTCTTCCAGGAAATTACCTTTGAGTTGATTGGTTATAGTAGACATGATTGTGGAAATGATTACATTGTTAACACTTATCATTAGTGTGTGTGATTGCGTTTGCCTTTAAAATCATTGAGAATTTTGACTCAACCAAGTTGACACACAACCTTAACTATTTAGTTACTAATGTAGTAACTTTGCCCATCTCTCTGCCTCCATTGAGTATTCTCATTTATAAAAGACAAGGACTGGCTGAGCCCTGGTGGCGTAGTGATGGAGTGCGGCCCACTGGCTTGGCAGTTCAAATCCAGCAGCGGCTCTCCAGGAGCAAGGCTGGGCCTCCCACTCCCACCAGAGGGCAGTGATGCCTCCCTAAAATAAAATAATAGAATAAAATAAAATACAAAGACTGAATTAGCTGATCTCCACATAGTTGTTACAATTCATATGAGCCTGCTATTTTCAGTCACCTTGTATGCATATGAAAGTTGGACTTTGAATGAGGAAGATCAAAGAAGAAACATTGCATTTGAATTAATGATACTGGTGAAGAATATTGAAAGTACCACGGAGTGCCAAAAGAACAAGCAAATCTGTCTTAGAAGAAGTAGAACCAGAATGCTCCTGAAAAGCAAGTATAGTGAGACTTCACCTCATGTACTTGGAATTTGTTGTCAAGAGAGACCAGTCTCTGGAAGTGGATATTATCCTTGATAAAGTAGAGGGGCAGTGAAATAGAAGAAGACCCTCCACAAGATGGATTGACACAATGGCTGCAACAATGGGCTCAAACTAAAGGATAATTGTGACAATGGTAGAGGATTGGGTGGCACTTCATTCTGTTATAAATAGGGTCACTGTGAGTTAAAACCAGCTCACAGCACCTGTTAACAGCGGCATTGTATGGGGGAGTGCTTTATAAAAGTCTACACAAGTGTAGCTTCATCATTTTTGACCCTGGAGTTTCAGTGAGGGGTGAGATAAAGGGCAGTTGATATTCAAGAGTTCGAGAAGGGAGACAATGTTTTGAAACTGATAATGGCAACAATTATACACTTATGTTTGATCTAATTGAATTCTGGATTGTTATAATATCTGGAAGATCTCTCAGTAAAATAATTTTTTGAAAAAGATAAATAGGTATGGAGTAAAGACAGTTTGCTCCATAAACTACAAGTGCTCTCTACTTTAGTCACAGCTTTGAGAGAAGAGACAAAAAAGCAAAGGGCTGATATGGTAGATAGTTCGTATAACATTTCAGAGCTTGAAATATTTTAAGACAGTTGTGCTTGCTTTGGCATTTCAGCCACCTTTCGTGATATAATTAAGACATATTTTCAGGAGAATCCAATCCCCAAGGAAGGACAGTGTGTTTGGTAAAGTAAAGCCGTGCAGGAGAGGAAGACCCTAAAGGAGATGGATTGGCCCTGTCCCTGCAGTCATTGCACCATCCTCACCAGGAAGGAGGCTTGAACCCTCAGGAATAGAAACAGTTGTGAAGATGGTGCCAGAGGGAGCTGTGCTTCCTTCTGTTGTGCATAAGGTGGCTATAGATTGGAACCGACTTAATGGCCCCTAACAACAGCAACAACAAATTTCATTAAAGACTGGGCAGTCAATAAGACAGAAGAATGGATATCTTTGAACTGTGCAAAGAACAGAAACTGGTGACAAAGAATATTGAATATACCACGACTTGTCGAAATAGCAAATTCGTTTGAACAAGTACAACCAGAATGTTCCTTCGAAGCAGGAGGGTGGTGAGATTTCATCTCATGCCCATGCAACGTGGTCTTAGCCGCTTCGGGCCCTGGAGAAGGATACTATGCTTGGAGAAGTGCAGAGTGAAAGGAAAGGGAGAACCTCAATGGGGTGAATTGAAACAGTGCCTGCAACAATGGGCTCAAACAGGTCAACAAGGGTGATGCGGGAGCAGGCAGAGTTTCTGCTGTGTCTAGGAATTGATGCCATGTCATCTACAAGGAGCAAGTCTTTGTTCCCATCATTCTCTTCTCTCAGCCAAGCTGTCTGCAGTATTGTGGCTTTCAGCTTCTAATTGGGTGGCATATCTTTTACTTATCAAACATCATGTCCTTATTCTGAAATCCACTCACCCCACATTTCTGATATGCTCACCTACCCCTCATTCAATGCTCAGCAATAAGCAACCCCTCCCCACAAGCCCATGCTATCTACTGTGATAGCTAAAGCATCTCCTTTTTCCTGAACTAAGCAGAAGGATGGCAGGAAATGACTTCTGAATCATAATGATTAATGTTTTTGCTAAATACACACCATGCTACTTTTCTATTTGAATACAGTATAAGACATTATTCTAGTAATAGCTGGATGTAAAGTGGTTTTCCAACAGCTGTGAATGGAAATAGAGAAATAATGTGTTTTATTTAAATCCAGGATGGATTGTATAGGCCTATTGTGTACCTTTCAATCATCCAGTGCTAATTCCGGAGTAATTGGGATGGTTAGTTAGCCATTGAGGATTGCTTTAGTCATGTTGTGTGAAAGCCTGAAACTGCACTCTAAAACCTAAAAAGGCCCCTTAATATTTAAGAGTTTGATGTATTATTTTTATTTGTATTCATGTACAACAGAAGTAGCAGCATCCAATTAGATGCTTCAGTTCTGAATATATTAATAGTTCTAGTATCTGAAATGGGCATGTACAACAATAAATCTATATGACAGTGACTCATTTAATCACTTAAATGTACTGTATCAAAGATATTATATGAATAACTTCTCATGTCAACATGACCGAGAGAAACACTTGAACCTTTAGGTTTGGTTTGTCAAAGAGAGGATATAGTGTTCATTTAAGTTGTCGTCTCACTTGGTTGTATTACTCTGCCAATTTTGATAAATATATATGGTAAAGCAATCAAGTTAGCAATAACTTAAGCACCAATTCTGGTAATATTTATAAAACAGACCACACTTCAGTGTTTTCCTATCCATTTTCCCAGGCATTTATATTAAATTTCAAATAGCTTTTATCTCCCCGAACGTTTATTAAGAGAAATAAGTGATGCTTATCATAGTAGTAAATGTCTAATGGAGAGGTTTTCAACATCTCTGGGTGACAGGTCTTTGTGTAAGACAACCACTAGAAATGGTAAAGAGTAATTATTAAATACATGTTTGTTTGTTTTTTTACTCAAACTTTAGGGAATTTTTTAAGTTAACTGACTGGTTTTGTATTAATCACCAGTGAAATGGGTCCAAAATAAGTGCTGTTTGTGAATAGATAATATCTCCCCAAAATTTAGTTAAAATGTGCTTGTTTAGATCCTAATAAAATAATGATAACTTGATTTCCTTACGACCTACCTGTCAGTTTGTTGGTCTGTGGTGTCATGTTTGTTTAGGAGCTGGAGTCTGTGCTATTGGTATTTCAAAGCCAGCAGAATCACTCTCGGGGCTGGGTATCAGCAGAACCTTCAGACTAGTATAGACTAGGAATAAAGGTGTGTTTATCTACTTCTGAATTTTCACCAGTGAATACTTTATGGATAAACAAAACATTCAATATAGCATGAAAGGATATACTGTCAGGTTAGAAGGCACCCAAAAGACAACCGTGGAAGAGCTGTGTTCTCAAAGGAGAGTCCACCATCATGATCTGGAGAGAGTAACACCTTGGAGACTTTCCTTTGCTGATGTGTGGCAAGATTGAAAATGAGAAGCAGCAGCTGTAAACATCCATCAGTAATCAGAATGTGAAACGCAGGATGCATGAATCAAGGAAAACTGGAAGCCATCAAAAATGAACATTTGGAAAATACTGTATTAGGTGTTTGTGAGCTGAAATTGACTAGTATTGGCCATTTTTAATCTTATAATGTCTACTGTCCCAGGAACATCAGGTTGAAGAGGAAATACATTGTATTCATCATATGAAGAACATTTTGAGATCTGTCCTGAAATACAATAAGTTAATATTCATATATTTAAAAAGAAAACTAATTAATACAAGTATTATTCAAATGTACTCAGCCATCATCACTGCCAAAGGTGAAGAAACTGCAGATTTTTATGACCTGTTGTAATTAAAGTGACCAAATGTGAAATTTCTATGCATTGTTAATTATTGATGAGAAGAATGTAAAAGTTGGAAATGAAGTAGAATAATTGGTAGTTGCAAAGTATTGCTTTAGGGCAGCAGTTCTCAACCGGTGGGTCAAACTCCTTTGGGGATCAAACAACCCTTTTACAGGGGTCACCTTATTCATAACAGTAGCAAAGTTACAGTTATGAAGTAGCAACAAAAGTAATTCTGTGGTTGGGGGGCGGGGGGTGGTCACCATAACATGAAGAACTGTATTAAAGGGTCACGGCTTTCGGAAGGTTGAAAACCACTGCTTTAGTGGAATGAGCAATGCTGTATATCACATGATAGAATTCTGCAAGACCAGTGTTTACTCACTGGAAATACTTTTTTCAATAATAGGCATTGTCATTTTACACATTTTTATGAATATACTTCTCACATAATGTTTTACAGGTGTACAACACATGGTGAGCAACAATATTGATCTAATGTAAAATCCTACCCTTAATACATGTAATTTTCATCACCATAAAATGAAATTTCATTCACTTGGATGGAAAAAGGAAGGAGAAACTGGAATAGGAGGATATAATGAAATGTGTGACTAATTGTTTCTATGACAACTGCCTTTTGCCATTAGACCGGTGACCGGATGGTGCCCAGCTTCCTTTGTAGACTATGATTCTATGGGACATAAAGATGAAAAGGGGATAAATATAGAACAGAACTTAATATTCTCATGGACTAAGCACTTTTTGGAAGTGTGGAGTATGAATGAACTTCTGAAACTATTTCGCTAAGATAATCTTAAACCCAATATATGTATCCCCAGAAGAGTATCTGTTTTCATCATTTATCCCCCTTTAAGACTTACCTATATGGGATCAGACTGGCAGTAGCTACTAGAAAGTTTAGAACATAACTTAGGGGATGGTGAGTTTATGCTGATGGGGAAGGAAGACATGCTCAAAGGAGGGTAAAAAAAATGATTGCACAACTTGAACAATATAGTCAGTGTCACTGAGTGATACATATAAAACCCATTAAATTGGTGTAAACGTCCTTATATTCTCAATAACAAAATAGATGAAATTTAATTAAAAAAACCCCAAAGTCGAGTTCTTATTTTGATGTGGATTTGAATAGACCAACTGAAAGATAAAAATTAATAATAAAATCATAGAACTTTGAACATTGAGTAAATATTTGATGCTAAGATATTTAATCAACAGTTGACAATAATATTGCAGCTATATATTAACAATTAATCTTTACCTTTTAGTAGGATGCACTGAGATGCAATGAGATCTGTGATTTACTTTTAAGTGATTCAGAGAAGGTGGTGGACTATATTATAAAAAGATTGGCCATATAACTAACTGGTCATTCTTGAACTTGAGAAAAAGATACATGGAGATTCATACTATTCTCTCTAATTCTGCATATGTTTAAAAACATCTATAGATTTCCAATACAGAAAGATGGCATGCTAAATACATACATTAACCTACTATGCTAATATACTCTCTTGAAGTCCACCAAAATAATAGTGTGAAGTGATTTCAAAGGTGTAAACCTACAAAAATAAAGAAAAATGTAATTTTAAAGAAAAATAAAGACAAATGTAACAGCATTTTGGATTCTAGAAAGCAGATGGATGAATATGAACTTGCCAGAAAAGCTTACAGTTTGGCCATATGTAGATAAAAAAAAGTAGCAGTCCAACTGTCACAGTAGAATCAACAATGGCTTTATAGATAAACGTCATTAAGTACCTCTGTATGTGAGACTGCACTTGTGCTGAAATGATGGGCTTATTTTAAAACACAGTTTTCTTGGCATATAATTCACATATCATAAAAGTCAGTAATTCAGTCATATAAGAAGAATTGTGTAATCATTGCCACCATCAATTTTACAATATTGTCTGTCTTGTATTCACTGCTGTTAGTTCCCCATTTCTCCCAACCCACCTCTACCATATGCCCCACAAACCATTCATCTAGTTACTGTCTCTGTAAATCTACCTACCCTGAATTTCAAATGCAAAAAAATCAGACTAATAACCACCATCACCACCACCAAAACAACAACAATAAAGTAAAACAAAAATTTCAACAGAAGATAAATCAGAAAATATTAAAAAGTAGGAAAAAATTTAGAGTATATCAAACCAAACTCACTCTTATGAAGTCATTTGTGACTGATAGCAACCCTATTGGACCGGGTAGAAATGCCCCGTTGAGTGTCTGAGGCTGTATAATTCTTTTTTTTTTTTTCTGACTGGATAATTCTTTCACGAGAGGAGAAAGTACCTTGCTTTCACCCATGACTCAGGAGGAAGTGTAGGCACCTGCTTTTGCAGCCACCCTGGATCAGTTCTTCCAGTGTCCTCAGGATGTGTATCGCTTACTTTGTGAAACAGTGATTTAGCATGAGGAAATTTGTACTTCCTTTGTCTTTGAATTCTAATTATTTTAGTGAGGCCCACAGATTGCCCTGCAAAGTATGGACAGGCCACTCAGAGGTCATACATTTCATTTGGCTCATCAAAAGTCTTCAATGAGGATTTACGGTATGTACTTCTATTTACAGATCTCTGTGCTCTTTGCCTACACATTTATATGCAGAGGAGGTAAGAACAATTAAAAGCAAATACCAGGTGGGGGCAGCTTTCCTTAAGATATTGAGGGTCAGTGCCTTTTACTGTTCTCTCTTGTCGTTTCTGTTTTGTCCATTACCAGGTTTAAGAAGGTACTGAAAACTCTTTGAGGAGGTAGCTCCTTCCCACTTGAAATATTGAAAAAGGCAGGTGATATATTTTTTTTCTTCTCCTGACATAGAGGCTCCTTTCTTTGTCAGTTTTGGGAAATGGTATTAGATGACTGTGACTCATAGAACAAAGCTTAATTACACACACACACACAAGTGGGTTCATTGTAAAAAGAACTGTAGTATACAGTTGGCAGGTATCTAGATCTCTTGAAACTCTAGGAATTCTTCAGTCTTGTATCCCTCATGTAATAAATAGACCATCCTCGGTGTTTGTGGAATGAATGAATGAAGGGGTGCAGTTTTTCTCTCCTTCCCTCTCCCACATCTTCTCTATTTTTGCAATTGATGGCATGTGGAGGCCTCATCTGACTGACTTTGACCTTCCTCCAGGACCCCTGGGAGCGTAATAGTAGTTACGCACTGGCCTGTGATCTACTTGGTCGGCAGTTTCAAACCACCAGCAGCAGTTCCTGGGGAGAAAGACTGGGCTTTTTACTCCTGTCATCAGGTACAGTCTTGGAAACCCACAGGGAGGAGCGATGAGTCGGCATTGACTCGATGGCAGTGAGTTTGGATTGAGTTTGACTTCTGTGTTGCCAGGAAGCAGGAGCCACCCATGGCTTCACGCTCCATCCTTTTTACCTATTCTGACACCAGCCATTCCTCCATGGGACCACACTGCTCTTCTGGCTTCTATAATTCTTTGCAATGGTTACATAGGACTCACAGACAATCCTTCAAAGAAAAGGGGTTAATTAGGGTAGTTAATAGGCTACAATGTCAGAATGCACCAGCAGTATACAGTTATGGGTCCACAACAACACCTCTCCTCAGGCAGCAGCCAAGGCTTCCTCCAGGTCTCAGCTTCTCAGCCACGTGGTCCCTCAGTCATTTGTCTCAGTGGGCCAAGGAACCAGCTTTTGTTCTGTCGCTCAGTGCCATTGTGTCCGACTAGGACACATTGTGTCCATTGTGAGGACAAGGTACTTACAGCCTCAGGGATGCTTCTTTGAGCCCTTGTGCCAGTCTCTAGTGCTTCTTGCTTCTTTGATTTCCGCCACTTCAGACAGAGAACTTGGACATGCTCTTCCAATGTTCCTAGGATTTCTTTCTCTATCCCAAACACTGAGGAAAGGCTTGATGGATGTGTGATTTTTTTTTTTGGCATTTAGCCCACCATATCAAGGAAAACAAAGGATGATGTTTGTTTTTTAAATCATTTTATTGGTGTCTCATACCTCTCTTATTACAATCCACCCATCCATCCGTTGTGTCAAGCACATTTATCCATATATTGCCATCATCATTTTCAAAACCTTTTCTTCCTACTTGAGCCCTTGGTATCAGCTCATTCCTCCCTCCCTCATGAACCCTTGTTAATTTATAAATTATTATTATTTTTTCAGGTCCGACACTGACTGCTGTCTCCCTTCACCCATTTCTCTGTTGCCTGTCTCCCTGGGAAAGTGTTAAATGTAGATCATTGTAATCAGTTCTTCCTTTCTCTCCCCACTTTCCCCTCAACCTCCTGGTTTTGCTACTCTAATTAAATTCCTGAGGAATTTATCTCCCCAGGATTCCCTGTGTTTCCAGCCCTTATCTGTACCAATGTATATGATCTGCACTAACTGGATTTGTAAGGTAGAATTGGGTTCAGGATAGTGGAGGGGAGGAAGCCTTAAAGAACTAGAAAAAAGTTGTATATTTCATCAGTGACTGGTTTGTTCCTTCCTTGTGACCTTTCTGTAAGGGGATGCCCAATTGTCTACAGTTAGGCCTTGAGTCCCCACTCCATGCTCTCCTTCATTCACATTGATATGATTTTTTTGTACTGGATCTCTGATGCCTAGTACCTGATTCATTTAACACCTCATGATCACAGAGGCTGGTGTGCTTCTTCTGTGTGAGCTTTGTTTCTTCTCAGTTATATGGCTTCTTGTTTAGCTTCAAGTCTTTAAGACTCCAGATGTTGTATCTTTTGATAGCCAGGCACCATCATCTTTCTTCACCACATTTGTTTATGTACCCATTTGTCTTCATCGATCGTGTTGGGAAGGTGAACATCATGGCATGCCAGTTTTTTTATTTTATTTTGAAAGTATTGTATTACACATATATTTTATACCACCCCAAATTTAACACACACACACACACACAATGTAATGGATATACCATATCCTATTTACTTGTGAAGTAATTAAAATTATGAATTAAGTGGGGTTTTGCATTTCAGGTCTTCAATTTCATATTCAGCAGTTTAAATTCCTTATTAAACACAACCCCCCCACCTTCCCCGGCGTGGCTTACCCTAACCCCTTCCTTAGAATTCACTTCTCCCTCTTTTGGATAACCATTTTCCCCTTTATCCAAGGGAATGTCTATACACTCTCTAGTCCAGTGATTCTCAACCTTCCTAATGCTGTGACACTTTAATATAGTTCCTCATGTAGTGGTGACCCCCCCCCCCAACCATACCATTATTTTTCTTACTACCTCACAACTGTAATTTTGCTACTGTTATGTATCATTCCACTCCCATGAAAGGGTTATTCAACTCCCAAAGGAGTCGTGCCCCCTGTTGTCTAGTCCATCGCTTCATCTTCCCTGCCTTATTCAGCTCCCCTTGAAAGTCTCCAAAGTCTGTTTCTTTAGGTATAAGTCTTTGGCTTTCCCTATCACATCCAACTCATACAATATTTGTCTTTTTATGATAGATGAATTTCATTCAGTATAATGTTCTCCAGGCTGATTCACATCATGAGGTGCTTCATGGTTTTTTTTAATTTTTAAATCATTTTATTGGGGGCTCATACATCATTTTTCACACTATATAAATAAGCATACTCGTCAAGCACCCTCACATGTCCACTTCTATTATTGTTCTCCAATCGTCCACCTTTTCCCTTAAGCCCCTAGTATCAGTTTTTCCATTGCTTCCCCTCTTCCCCTGGTCTCTCCTCCCCACCAACCCTCAATACTTTATACATTGTTATTGTTCTGGCATATCTTACACTGCCCGACCTCTCCCCCAAAACACTCCTTTGATGCCCATCCTTCAAATAGGAGCTTGTGTGTATATCCTTGCTGTTGGGTCCGGAATGCCAGTTTTATAGAACAAAGTGTTCTTGCATTGAGGGAGGACTTGAGTAGAGGCCCAATGATCATCTACTACCTTAATACTTAACATATAAATATATGTACATATATCTATTCCCCCATTGTCATATGTAAATATATTTACATATGTACATGCCTGTTTTTAGATCTCTATAAATGTCCTTTTTTTGTAATAGTATTATGTCATGGAGTTAACATAATTTTAAATTAAGTGTGGTAGTTTGAATTTTATGTGAACTTGAATTTTTATGAAAGTGCTGGAGTCTAACCTGTCAATTAGGTCACAACTTGGCTATGTCTTCTTGTGTGTGTGGCCTTCTTATAAGAAGAAACTGGGAATTTCTCTTACCCTTCTGCTGTTGGGTCTCTGCCTGTCTTCAGAGTCAGCCCCATGGAAGCCTCCTGACTCTGAGAGCTATTGGAACCCTGCCAACCTTGAACCCACAGGACTTTTCATACATCCTCCTGTGATCATCCTGCTGCTCTGTTCACCCAGCCTGCAGCTGCATGGATGTGAAGCATGACTTACGGACTGGCATCAGATGTGTGCATTTGGGTTGGACTGGGTTGGGATGCCCTCTTGATATAAAATTACTCTTGATATAATGCGATTTCTTATACATAGATGACTGTCATTGGATTTTGTTTCTCCAGATAACCCAGCCTAACAGAGTGAGAGAACTTCATTGTAATGATGTTGAATCATCTTCTACAAAGTTACTCTGTTTGCCTCTAATGTCTCCTATTGTTGAACTTACTATAAAGCTCTAAGCACACTTTACCAAATGGTAAAAATCTCCAAACTATAGGGGAGTCTAGGGAAAAATAGAAATGACCTCACAACTATTGCTTATACAGTCAAGTACTGGTTAACCTATTTGTCTACCCACCCCCCCCCCCACTACTGTACTTGACTAGTCTTTAAGAAATGATATGCTATGGCCTTATTATGCTGGTTTTAGAAGATGCACTCAAATTAGAAGTTAGAAATATATTTTGAATATTGACATTATTGTATTTGGAAAATGATCTAAAACCTAGCAGAATATCATATTGAAAAAGAGGAACTATGGTTGTTTTTTTTTTTAATTTAGATGTTAGAGATATTGGTAAAACACTCTTAAGCAAGTGATTTCTTGAATAGAGCAAAATTATTTGCAGCTTAGAATTTTCTTTTTTTCTGTCATCGTGGATTAAGAAAAGTAGAGTGGAACAAATTGTCCAAAGCTTTTGTATATGTGCCAGATACTGTCTAAGGTGCTTTGATGCTGCAAAGACAGGGAAACTGGCTCAGCAATGTTAAGACTTTTCTCAAACAAACAATATCATGAATCAAGTTGTGCCCCCCCGTAACCTGTATGCACTTGACTAGGCATCATTCCCAGTATTGTGTGAGCTATCCTCCATATTGTCATATTGTAAACCCTAACCTCTGCCTATGGTTATGTCATGGAAGATCAGCCTCTGTATGTTTGCTGCTGTTAGGTGTCATTGACTCAGTTCCAACTCACGGCCACCCTTTGCACAACAGAATGAAGCACTGCCCTCTCCTGCACCATCAACACCATGGTTCCTATGCCTGAGTCCACTGTTGAGTCACTGTATCCATCCATCAACTTGAGGACCTTCCTCTTTTCCACTGCCGCTCCACATGACCAAGCATGATGTCCTTCTCCAAGGACTTATCTCTTGTGACAACATGTCCGAAGTATTTAAGTCAAAGTCTTACTATCTTTGCTTCTAAGGAGCAGTCTGGCCCTACTTCTTCCGAGGCAAACTTGGTTGTTCTTCTGGCATTCCACAAAAATTCTGATATTCTTCGCCAGCACCACAATTTACATTCATTGATTCTTCTTTTGTCTAACTTATTCAATATCCAACTTTCACAAGCATATGAGACTATTGAAAATACTATGGCTTGGGTCAGGTGCCCCTGAGCCCTCAACGTCACACACTTTCTTTTTGATACTCTGACGAGGTCTTGTGCAGCAAATTTACCAAATGCAATGCATCTTTTGATCTTGTGACTATTGCTTCCATGAACATCGATTGTAGATGTAAGCAAGACAAAATCCTTGATAATGTCAATCTTTTCTCTGCCATGATGTTGTCTATCACTTCATCCTATGTGGGGCCTTGTGTGTTACTGTGTTGCTGGAAGCTATCTATGTCACTGGTATTTCAAAATGCCAGCAAGGTCACCCAAAAGAGAACAAGTTTCAGTAAAGCTCCAAGACATAAGAACAGTCCATGAAGAAGGACTCACCTCCACTTTGGGGGATGGAACTGCAGAAAACTTGTATAGTGTCAAAACATTGTTAGATAATGAAGGCCTTGTATAGTGTCAAAACATTGTTAGATAATGAAGGCCTCCTGAACGAAGCAGAAGTTTGTTGCAGATGGTGCCAAAGGATGGGCCCCTCTGGTTGGAAGGCACTCAAAAGATGACTAATAAGGAGCTTCTTCCTCGGAATGGAATTGACCATGTTAACATGAATTGAGTAGTCTATGGGAGTGGAGCTTTCCGGATTGACATTTGCTGATGGGGCACAACTCAAGGATAAGGAGAAACAGCTGCCAAAAAAGTGCTAATTATCGGAACTTGGGATGTGTGAAGTATGAATCTAGGAAAATTGGAAATCATCAAAACCATGCCTGTTCTGGTTACTTAATTCACCATCCTTATTCAGGTCACAGTTGTCCTGGAGTTGTTGCCTGCATCACCTCTTATATTACAAGAAATTAAAGTAGAGGGAAGAGAGCAGAGAGAGGGGCACCTGACTACCACCAAGATAGATGAGCCATGGCTGAGCAGCTTTTGGGCCTTGGGTTCCTATGCTGATAATCTCCTAGAACTAGGGGAGAGTGATTCAAGACACAGGGAGATTTCCAAGGACTGATGGACAAAGAAGAAAAGGCCATCCCTCGGGGCTACAGAAAATGTTTTCCTTAGAGTGGGTACCCTGAATTTAGACGTTTAATCTTCTAAACCAAGAAAGAACAAATTGATTGTTCAGGCATCTACTTGTGACATTGCTGTTATAACAGGACTAGATAAGTAACACACACACCTAGACTGATGTTCTCAGTATTCATCTGTGTTGCTCTATCTCTAAAATGAATGCTATTTTAGCTATTTTAATATATTCAATATATAATTGTTTCATTATATGCCCAGTATAAACAATTAATGAGGTATTTTACAGTCTTATCCTGTATCAAGTCTTCATAGTTTTGATTCTGATTAGTCATGTTTCAAGAGATCAGTAATAACATGTCTCTAGATGCTGCCATGTTGGATAACATATCGTTATAATATGAACAACTACCCAATCACTTACCAGTGTGATGTGTGATGAACAGTCAGGGTATACTGATTCATTAAATGGGGGCTATTAAGGGCTGAATCCCGGTGGCGTAGTGGTTGAGTGCAGGACTGCAGCCCACTGGCTTGGTGGTTCAAATCCAGCAGCAGCTCTCCAGGAGCAAGGTTCCCATTCCCACCAGAGGGCAGTGATGCTCCCTCCCCCCAAATGGGGGCTGTTAATACCTTACATACTAAACTGTAGGAATTGTCCAAGAAAAGTAGGGAAGAGAGACATGGAAGGACTATCTCAGAAAGAAGAAATATAATTAAAAAAATGGAGGCTCTTGAGACTTAAAAAGAAATTGTTATAAAAAATAGGTAACACAATGTTTGCCAATCTAGTATTTTTCACTGATCACATTAATCATCTTATGAAATAATTACCAAGTTATTTTTATCAATTTCTCAAATCAACATAAACATAAATTCAATAACTTGATTCTTTCCCCTCCCTCTGCCCCTGGTAGCTGATCTCTGTATATTTACCTACTCTAGGTTTTTCATATTACTGAAGTACACAATTTGACCTTTTGTGATTGACTTTGTTTAGCATGATATTTCCAAGATCCAGAAACTTGGAACTTTTAAAGAACCAGAAAAAAATAAGCCCTAAACATCAAACCCAAGTGAGCAATGAGATATAAATAATATTTTTCAGTTTAAAAATTGGGATACTGAAACTCTGTGATATTGAGTACTCTGTCTAAGATCACATAGTTAATACTAATATAGGATTTTTTGTTCTTTGATCCTGATACCTGATTCATCGACACCTTGTGATCACACATGCTGGTGTGCTTCATCCATGTGGGCTTCGCATCAGCTGCCATATCCCTGAACTGTCTGCGGACACTAGACAATTGGACTACCAAATATCAGTGGAAAAATAGAATTAATAATGGGAATTTTCCACTATCTTTTTGTTGAAGCTCCCTTGTTATGTTAGTGTTATTGTCTGTTTCTTGTGTTATTTGGTACAATTTCATAGATCAATTTTGGGGTTGGATGTTAAAAGTTTTTTCCATATAAATTAATGATAATTGCTTTTTTGATGCAAGCCCTTTTGACTTATGAAAGGTTTCCTAGGAACATTCTACTTTGTGGTAGCAGGGAAAACCGGAATAGTTTTTTGTGTGAGTGCACATATTTACCTCTCTTGAAGAAGACCTAAGGGTGGAATCACTGAATCATATTCCCTGGACTTACAGAATAATCCAATCTATTCTTGAAGAAGTACAGTCAGGAGGTCCTTGGAGAAAGACATCGTTCTTATTTAAAAGGTCACCAAAAAAGAGCAAGGACCTCAAGGAAATGGATTGACATAGTGCCAGCAACAATGGGTTGAGACATTGTGAAGATGATGCAAGAGGCAAGAATGTTTTATTCAGTTATTTTGGGGGGTCGCTCTGAGTCAAAACTGACTCAATAATACCTCACTACAGTCAAAAAATAGTAAGGGTATGTTTACTCTCGCTAGGAAATGCCAATTCATTTTGCTTTCCCAATGGGGGTGTTTGGGAATCCCAGTTGATCTATGTTTGTACATAGATATTTCCCCTCCAATCATGGAGTTCTTGGTGGTGTTGTGGGTAAGGTTGCTACTCACAAGATTGATGGTTTAGACCTATTAGTGGCCCCATGGGATAAAGATGAAGCTTCCCGCTCCTGTAAAGGTTTATACACTTGGCAGACTCTAGGTTGTGATGAGTCAGAATTGACTGAATGGCAGTGAGTTTTGCTAATAGAATTGTAGCTGGAGCCTAATGGTCAAGTAGTCCATTAGTCCAATGGACTAATTTTTCTTAGATTATCATTTTTCTTCCCTCTATATGGGGAGAGAGTAACAGTTGGACCTTAGATGGCTGCTCAGGAGTTTCTCAGACCTGAATTGACACTCACTCAAGTAAGATATAGAACATTGACTTTGTGGACTATGCTCTCCCCATTGACAGTGTTGATACCCAAGACTATGAATGGTCCTGGGTTCCCAGGTCCAGTGACACATTCACTATGAGTTGGAACCCTCTCAATGCCAGTGTTTTGCTTTTCTTTTTGACCTTGAACTCTTTCACTCTTCCTAGGGTCTAACCTGTCTCTGTCATGTATTGGTCAGCCTCCTGACCTCTCTCTGTATATTGTCCTCGCATTCAAGTTACTACATATTTATCCTATAGTGGGTGACTTATACTCCCTTCCTCTCCCACTCCTAATGACTATCTAATAAAATAAAATTACATACTTTAGCATGAAGAACTTTTATTGACTTTTTGTAATAGTAGTCTCATGTAATATTTGTCCTCTTGTGGTTGCCTGGTTATTGATGCTGTGAGGTGTTGTGCAGATTCATCATTATTCAAGAGTATTCTTGTAGCTATATTTACACCTTTGTCACATAATTCTAGCATAAGTGTCATCTTGGTGTAAGTGTCTGAAAATTTTTTCATACTTGCTGAAAATTTCTTCATGCTTTGAAATGCTGAGTAATGTTGGATTGTATCCTGCACATTTTGAATATTATATTATGAGACTCTCCATTTTATTTACATCCTATTGTCATTGTTAACATTTTTGTGTGAGCAAACAACTAACCTACTTGGGTTGCAATATCTGACTAGTCTTCCACAGTGTGCGGTTTTGAAATCAATTTTATTTCCAAGTCCTCATAGTGTTATTTTGAATTTCCTAACTATCCACAGCTCAGTGGCAGGTCTACAGTATGTGCAGTGGCCTTTCATTTCATTCACTTCCAAAAGCTATGGTATGGTTATGGTATTTACGATCATATCTATTTAAAATGCATTTCATTATCATTAGCTAGCATACTTTGCTATTTTGTACCAAGCTGCTCCTTCCCTGTGCGTTTTTGGCACTGTCTCCTCAACAGCAGTGGTTTGGATTTGGATGGCTGCTGCTGGGCTGGCCCAGGGACTCTGTCCATGTCCATGGGGACCATGTAGGGATACAGTGTTCTTTATTTGCTCTTTGGAGAGAGAGCTAGAGTTCCATTTATTCTGCTCTGCCACACACATCCCAGGCTTGTTCCCATGTCTTGAGCCAAGAAAGCAGTGGGTAGATAGAGAGATGTGAGAAGCCACAGGAATTAGCACCTCCCTGCAAAGTTTCAGCACCTGTGAATGTCCTCTGCCGCTGTGCTGCCAAGGCGGCAGCATTTTCAGAGGGATGCTACCTGCACAAAGAGGGGCAATGAAGAAGAAAGATGCGCTTTTCCCTCACTCGTTGAGTTGTAGGAGCTCCCTTTCCTGATTCTTGAGCCAGAGCGACAGGGATTTTTTTTCTGGAACACTCTGCCCCAGCGCTGACACTCCAGGTTTGATGTGCTAAAGGATACTGAGAGAAAAACAGGAAACTCACTCCGGGACATTTGAACTCTGATGTTCTTCTCTAATCGACCTGCTCTTGTTGACGTTTTTGGAGCCATCAAAGAGCTGCTCTCTGTGTTCCGTCTCAGTTTGATATCTATATTCTGCAAGTGAGTTGGAGCAGAACGTGCTTCCTCCATCTTACTTTTTCCTGGACCCCAACAACACTTTTTGTTGAATTCTGGCTAGCAGTTCCACTGGACAACAAACCACCACTGAATGATGTATTGTGCTTCATTTTAGCTTTCACTTGTTATGGCTAATTGCTTAGTTAATTAAGAACTTCTGTTGTGATTCGGCGTTTGGCAGAGGAAGGTGAGTTTTCACATTCACAAATTTACACAGCTCTCGCCATCTTTCAATTTAACCAAGAGGAAAGAAAATACATTTCCATATGATAAGGCGTGTAATCATGGCAGATGATTTGGGAGGAATAGGCTTAAAACCTGCAGGAGGATTTTGTTTGGCACCTTTACTCATCAGGCACATGGGCAGCTAGTGGATTCAGCCATTTGATGTTGCTGGCTCTTATGATTACATTAGTCAACATGGTTATTTTTCTGGACATGTTGTATTTAAAATAGAAGGGAAAGATAACTGGAATTTCCCACAAACATTTTGAAGTGCCCTTGGTATGTCTTTACAAGGAAATCAGGGGGATGGTGAAGAGATTAGCTTCAACAATTGGCAGTTCCATTTTGGAATTAAAAAAAAGTTAGACTGTCTGTGGGACCTACTATAGCTCATGTGATTCCATAAAACAACTAAAGAGAATGTGAGGATTTAAATGTGAATGATGCTATTTGGGGACAATATTGTATAGTAGTTAAGAGGAAAGGTGCCAACATCAGATTATGGGCAATTGGAATCCAGTGTGACCTTGGGAAAGCTATGCAACCTCTTTTGTCATTAATAATCATCTGACATAAAAAGGGCATGATAATAATACCTACATCATAATAAATTTTTTCAAGATTCAACATGTTAATACCTCTAAGGTACTTAGTATAGGGCCTGCCATTCTCCCCACTTTAGAAAATTGAATTAGTTGGAATTAATAATAGCAGATAATATTTATTGATGATTTATGTGCCAAGTACTATGTTCATGTACTCCTCACCACCACTGCACATTTTTCAGGTTAAGAGATTGCCATAAAAAACATTTGTCCAAGACCAGATGGCCCATAGGAATCCTTGGGTTACAGAAATGGTTAAATGTTTGACTGCTAGCCCAAAGGTTTCCATTTGAACTCATCTAGAGGTGCTATGCAAGATAGAGTTAGTGATCGGCTTCTTAAAGTTAACAGTCTTGAAAACCTCAGGGTGTCCTCTGTATGCATGGAGCCGGCATGAGTCAAATCACCACCACCACCACCACCACCACCAAAAATGGCTAGTAGGAAGACAATTTAAAAAATATTGCTACAAAATTGTTGTTTGGTGCCACTAAGCTGGTTCCAGTACAACAGAATCAAATACTGCCAACCATATAGCAGGCTTACAATTACTGTCATATTTGGACCCATGGTTGCAGTCACTGTGTCACCCCATCTCATTGGGATCTTCCTTGTTTTCACTGACCGTGCACTTTACCAGGCTCCCAAGAGCCCTGATGGCATAGTGGTTATGCAGGATGAGCTGTTCAAAACCACCAGGCGTGCCTTGGGAGAAAGACAAGGCTGTCTACTCCCTTAAAGAAGCGCAGTCTCAGAAACTGACAGAGGCAGTTCTAACCCTGTCCTAGAGGGTCAAGAGGAGTCCGAATTTCCTTGCTGGCAGAGAGTTTAGAGCTACTGTATTAAGCACGAGGTCCTCAACATGTCCAAAGATGTGAGATGAAGTCTCACCACTGTCATGTCCACGAGCGTGCTGACTGTACTTCCTCCAAGATGAATTTGTTTGTTTTTCTGGTTGTTCGTGGTACTTTCAATGTTCTTCACCAACACCACAATTGATATGTTTAAGTTTTCTCTACTCATCCCCACTCATTATCAGATTTTCCATGAATATGAGGCAATTGAAAATGCCATGGCTTGGGTCAGGCGCACTGTAGTCCTTCATGTGACTTCTCTATGTTAACACTTAAAAGAGGTATTTTACATGATACCCTTTAAAAATATTCTGGCTACTGTTCTTACAGATTTAAGTAAAATGAAATCCTTGACAACATTAATATTTTCTGTTATGTTTTCTGTTATTGGGGGCTCATACAACTCTTATCACAATCCATACATCCATCCATTGTATGCCAAGCACATTGGTACATTTGTCACCATCATCATTCTCATAACATTTGCTTTCTACTTAAGCCCTTGGTATTAGCCCATTTCCCCCTCTCCCTCTCTGCTCCTCCCTTCCTCATGAACTTGGATAATTTATAAATTACTATTTTGTTGTATCTTACACTGCCTACTCTCCCGGTATCGCCACTCTTAGCATTGGTCCTGAAGGGGTCATCTGTCCTGGATTCCCTGTGTTTCCGGTTCCCATCTGTACTAGTGTACATCTTCTGATCTAGCAGAATTTGTAAGGTAGAGTTGGGATCATGATAGTGGGAGGGGAGAGAGGAAGCATTTAAGAACTAGAAGAAAGTTACATGTTTCATTGTTGTTACACTGTGCCCTAATTGGCTCATCTCCTCCCCACAACCCTTTTGTAAGGGGATGTCACATTACCTGCAGATGGACTTTGGTTCCCCAATCTGTACTACCCCTGATTTATAATGATATAATTTTTAGCTCTTTGATCCTTGTTACATGATCTCTTTGACACCTTATGGTCACACAGGCTGGTTGCTTCTGAGCTAGATGGCCGCTTGTTTACATTCAAGTCTTTAAGACCCCAGGCACCATCAACTTTCTTCACCACATTTGCTTATGCACACATTTGTCTTCAGCGATCATGTCAGGAAGGTGAGCATCATGGAATGCTAATTTAATAGAACAAAGTGTTCTTGCATTGAGGAAGTACTTGAGTGGAGGCCCAATATCCAAATGTGAGCTTTTTAAAAAGATTTTCTTTGCACCGAGGTATATTCCATACTGAAACTTATAGCTAAATGCTTTACGTCTTCCTCACTTTTAGTAAGCAAGGTTGTGTTATCCACATAGTAAAGGTGGTTAGTGATCCTTCGTCCAATCCTGAGGTTGTATTCTTTGTCACATAGTCCTGCTCCTCAGATTGTTTGCTCAACAGAGAGCCTGACTGAATAGCATGAAAGGATACTACCCAGACACACCCCTTTCCTGATTTTAAGCAATGTAGAAGCTCCTCGTTCTGTTCCAACAACTGCATACTAGTCTATGTATAGGGAATTCCTCTTCTTAATGTTATCCATAGGATGTTAAAATTCACACAGTTCAATACTTCACTTGTCAGTAAAACACAAATAAACATATTTCTGGCATTCTGTTTTCATCTAAGTTCTATCTGATGTCTCCAATAATATCCTTTGTTTCTTCTTGCTATAGATTGATTTTCTGCTAGCTCCTTGTGGTAACTTGTGAAGGGGTAGAATCTAGCATGTCAATCAGGTTACAGTTTCATGACCTCAGTTGGAGATGCTAAGGTTATAAGTAGCTCACTGGAGGGCAGATATACTCTCTCTGCTTCATCTTTCTGCTGACAAGCCACATGGAGCGACACTGATGCAGCCAGAGCCCTGGAACTGGAGACCCACACCAGCACTGATATGATTCCACCACCATCGGATCCACACGACTTTCTATCTACTGGCCAGAGATCTTCCTGTCTTCAGCATCATTGTATGGCTGCGTGCATCTAAAGAGAAGTTTATGGACTAGTATTGACATGTGGGCTAATGTCGGATTTATGGACTTGATCCGCAATGGGCTGGGATGATTTCCGATTGTACAATTGTCCCTTAATATATAAAATTCTCTTTTATACACATATGAGTGTCTCTGGAATTGATTCTCTAGTCAATCCCAATTAACACACTTCCTGTTGTTGAACTGCTGCAACTGATTTTTGTTTTTCATATTACCATATATACTTAGTAGAAGCCAACTCCAGTATCAGCTGAGGCACCTAATTTTACCATTAAAAACTGCATTTAAAATATGTTGAAAACCTTGGCTTATATTTGAAAATACATGGTAATTTTAAAGAAAGGTATAAATTCTATGTCAGATTAATTAAAAATAACTTTCTTAATTGTGACTTAGGTAACAATTGACAGAACAGATCATGCATTTTTTTCTTAATCTAAGTGGTTCCTTCTTTTTCTTTTTTTTAATTAAAATTTTTTTCTTTTAAAAATTATTTTATTGGGAGCTCATAAAACTCTTATTACAATCCATCCATCCATCCATTGTATGTCAAGTATATTTGTACATTTGTTGCCATCATCATTCTCAAAACAGTTGCTTTCTACTTAAGCCCTTGGTATGAGCTCCTCATTTTCCCCCTCCCTCCCCAGATCATGCATTTTATATTCAGCAATATGTACCTATTTATATGAACTCATTCTTGCCTATTTATTTGAACTCATCTTTTATAGTACTTTTCTGTGTTGCCTGTTTCTATTCTTCCTTCTTTCCTAAATTTCTGTTCTTGGGTAAATGGTGTTGGCTTGATCAGAAATCATTGATTATTCTACCACAAAGATGAGGTCAGTTCCAGACATAGAGAGTGACTAATGATCATTGTCCTGTGGGTCTCTCTAGTTTCTAGATGACCAAAAAGCATGATCACTTTTATAATTATGAATTCTTTTCCCCATTTTTACTCCACTATATCTGGGATCTTGTAATACAATTCCTTTCAGAGTATTTGGCAGTGATATCTGCACACTATTGAGATCTTTGAGTTTCTGGACTTCTTCAACAAGGTTGACAATCATTTCTCTCTTGGATTGTCTTTAAAGTTTTCTTGACCTCCCAAAAAACGCTAACCCATCTTATCACTGTTGTTTTATGGGAGGTAGCATTCCTGTATTTTTGTAGCAAAATTTTGATGATTTTGGTAGATTCCATTTGAATTTTGTCAATAATTTGAGTTTAATCCTGACATCAGAGACTAAGTTTAGTGTATCACCAAGAGAACTTGTATGCAGCCATTGACTGTTTGAAGAGATATGTTTAAATATGTTTGTTCTCCTTGGAATAGATTTATGTTTGATTTCCTTGAAATCTTAGTAGCAATACTTTTAGATGTATTCTTGTAAGTGGAGACAATATTTAAATTCAGGCAGTATCTCCTAGCATATGTTGTAAGTGACTACATCATATCACTCAAATGTGGAAGGCCAGCACTAAAATAGTCATACCTCAAACCCATGTATCAGCTCCACAGGAAAAAAAGTCCTGGCAATCTACAGTCATAAAAATTACAGGCTAGGAGACTCTAGAGGGAAGTTCTACACTGCTCTGTCAGATCTCAATAAGTCAGAGTCTACGTGATGATCAACAACAATGAAACTGATGGTATATGATTGCCAATGTGACCTGTAGTTGGTGGATAGAGTTTTGCTGTGGAGCTTTTCATAGATAGGAATGTTCTTAAGTTTTGAATTCATCTGAGAGGTTTCCCTGTTTTTAAATGGAAGGAAACAATTGTATCCCTTATTTGAATCACAAACAACACAGAAACCAGGGTCACAGAGTCCATCGTAAATAAACCCAGTGGATACATCTAACTTCCATACACAATATAAGAAGATAAGAAACATACCTGTACAATGTGCTTGACACTATTGACGTATGGATTGTTATAAGAGCCCCAATAAAATGTTTTGTAGAAATGAAACATGTGGAGAAATTATATACAATTATGCAGTGAGAATATCAAATTGAGCCATCTGCAGAAATACATACTAATGATAAGCAAATGGATTCATCCAATAGGATCTGAGAAAGGCTCAGAGGTCAGAGGCACTAGGTATCCTAGGAAGTGAAGTGAGAATTTGAGATTGCATGGGGGAGATGCAAATGGTAGGATGTTTGAAATGAATTCTTTCCTGGTTCCACCACCACCTAGTATTAACAGTGATCATACTCCCATCTCTGCAGCATAGAGAAGGATTCAAACAACTATGAAAACTTGAACCTGTGAATGGTGAGGGGGAGGGTCAGAGTGAGTGAAAGTCTGCATGTTAGATTGTGGTTCTGCCAGTGCTATTCTTATGCTTGGCTCTCAAAGAGTTAGAGTAAGAGTTCTACCCTGCCCTAAAGGCTTGCTATGTGTCAGAATCAATTTGATGGCAGTGAAGTTGGTTTGGGTTTTCAGGTTATTGATATGTACAGGAAGACTTAGCAATATATTAAATAAAAGAATAGTATGTGTGCAAATCAACATTAGAGAAAACAAAGATTATAAGAAAGACAATGTATGTATCATACAATATTCCTGCCATCAGTGAGCAGTATTTACTTAGTCATTACAACAAGAGTAGCAATGATGGGCTCCCTCAAATCATGTGCTAACCACCCCAAGGCTGGGAGTGGGCAAAAGTGAAGTGGTGGAAAGCAAGAATTCTCAGACTCTGATGGGTTTCAATAAATCTGAATATGTATGTGATTTGAAGATGTGGATTTCAATGCTGGGAGCAGTAGCCAAAGGAGCTGAGATGTGGTTCATTCTAGGAAGGGGAGAGCCTTGGTGGTGGTCGTGCTGGAGCATGTGGGGAAACAGGTGTGTCTTAAGTCTTCAGCTCTGTTTGACTATGTGGATCCATGCCTGTGATAAAAAACAGCCAAGCAAAACAAGCTTTGAATTCAAGGGACATGTTGTTTTCCTTCTGGATTTGTTTGTGTGCTTGTTGCCTTTCTGAGACTATAACTCTTTGAGAGTTGAGGGGGGGGGCACTTCTCATTTTCGCCCCTCTGCAGCATTCATCCCAGTACCTGACCATAGTAGAGACTAAATAATGACTGAATAAAGGTATTTTAAAGTTAGAGAATATTAACAGTGAACGGAAAAGCCAATGTTTTAAAATCATCAGTGGCTTCTAGGGAGGAAGTGTAGCCTGTCTGCTCTCATATAGATTTATAGCCTTGGAAATGCTGTAGAGTCACAATTGACCTGATGGCAATGGGTTTGGAGTTTAGGTATGTTTGGCAATCAGATTGGCTGTTGTTTTTTCTCTTCTACTAAAAAAATGTGTGTGATGAGCTTCAAAGTTTCTAAAATTTGAAAATGTATATAATCATCTTTATAATGACTCTGACATTAAAACTTACAATCCGTGCATGGTGTCTCAGTCTGGGTTCTCAGGAAATGCAAAACCTGTGAAGTATCTACAGATGGACATACTGGGAATTTTTGTTTAAGGAAACGACTCACCCAATTATGAAACCATGACTTGTTCAGTTGTGGAGCTGACAGGGGCCAGATCTGGGGCTCACGCCACTCGCCGACAACCTTGTCTGGTTTCACGTGGTTGCAAGTCATGGGGCAGACTTGAAACTTCAGCCATGTCACAGGGATGCAGGGGGCTGGTCAATTCTAAAGCTTCAGTTCACTTGGCAGGCTGGAGACCTCTTCGGGGCTTCATCCCAAGAATTGGAGATCAGTTGATGGAGACAGGGAAAGAGTTTTTATAGAATGTTCATTCACATACAGGGTGTGCACCCCGCCCTTACAGAGATTCTCCTTTTAACTAATCAAATATTACCTAGCCATGTTAACACAGACCATTCACCATTATATATGGTAAGGTTGCTTCCTATGTGTATAGCCCTTTCTGGCACTTACCACAGTTTGTTTTCTTTCTTCACTGTAAGTTTTCAGAGTTGGGATGCATCTCTCCTATCCAGCATCATAGTCTTAGGGCTTAGAATGCCTCCCTATGTAGAAAACATTTGTTGACTGAAGATATTGGGTCATTTTAGGAATGCCCTCTAAGATCCAGTTGTTCTTCAGATATTTTTGGGGAAAAGTATCTCTAAGTAGAAATCCAGTGACTAAGATTTGCATATGGTCCTTGTCAGCTGTCGCGGCATCACTTCTGTTGGCTTCCGTGTTTGGTTGTCTGTTTCCTGTGCATGCAGTGCTCTTTTACGTCATTCACGACTCCTTTCTTTCCCGGGGATGGTTTGCGTCATCCCTTCTGCTAAATCTCCGCATTGTTGTACATTGTTGGCGTACTTGGGACTTCCCCAAGTGGGTGCAGAGTTTTTGTTGTTGTTGATAAAGCATGCTATATATTTTAATGCGTCAGATCTAAATTATTTGAATTTACAAGCTAGTTTTCTTTAAATACCTGAAGTAAAAAAATATGAAATGACATTATATGTTTAACGAAATCCCACACATCACCAATTTTATTTCTCTCTGCCTATAAGTTGTAATTTTCTAAGAGTGAATATATCTTTCTTAATGCTTAGGTATCTTCTAAAGAATTTTCAACTGTTAAGAGTAGTTCTTTACCCCCCTGGATGTTATCTAAATTCCAAAGTGGTGGTATTAATCCACATTATGCAGAAACTTCAAGTCATTTATCTCTCTCTATTTTTTTGTCTATTTGAAATACTGGTGATGTGGCTTCCAGCATCACAGCAACACCCAAGTCACCACAGTATGACAAACTGACAGATGGGTGCTAGTATTTAAAATACCATCTGGGTCCCGTCATCCATGTGAACAGTCTGAGTAGACCTTTTAAATTAAAACCAGTCTAGAAAGAAGGAATTGATAGGCTACTTCTGAGGGATTCGCCACTGAAAACTTTATGAATAGAAGTAGAATATTGTCAGATAGTGCCAGGATATGAGCTCCTTTAATGGGAAAGCACTCCAGGTATAACTGGGAAAGAGATACCTCCTGAAAGGATAGTCTACCTTAATGATATCAATTGATTAGACCTTTTAGAACTTTCATTTGCTCATATGACACAATTCAGAATGAGAAGAAGCAATGAGAAGAAACAAGAAGAATCTACTAATAACCTGAATGTGGAGTGTGTGAAATTATGAATCTAGGGAGATTGGAAGTCCTACAAAATGAGACTATTGAAAACACCATGGCTTGGGTCAGGTGCACCTTAGTCTTTGAGGGTATATTTTTGCTTTTGAACATGTTAGAGAGATCTTTGCTTCTGTAAATATTAATTAATGATTCAAGTAGGTTAAAATCCTTTACAATCCCACTTTTTTCTCTGTTTATCATCATTCTTATTTGTCCAGTAGTAAGGATTTTTTTTGTGAGTGCTAAGATGAAATCCATGTATAAGGTTGTAGCCTTTGATAAAAATTAGTCAGAATTTCAAATCCTTTTACTTCCATTAAACAGGGTTGTAGCATCTGCATATTGCAGGCTATCATGAGGCTTCCTCCAATTCTGATGCATGTTCTTCTTCATTGAATAAGCATGATTAAATTATACAACCCCACTGTACATGTTTTCCTGATTTTAAACTACGCAGAATCTCTTTGTTCTATGCAAATGACCACCTTTGGTTTTTGCAAAAATTTTGCATGAGCATTATTAAGGGGTGTGGAATTCCCATTCTCCTCAATGCCCGCCACAGTTTGTTCTGATCCTCATAGTTGAATGCTTTTGTGCCGTGACTAAAAGAAGTAAACATCTTTCTGGTATTCGTCACCTTTACTCAAGACCCACCCCATACCTTGCTCCATGACATTTTTAGGGTTCTTGAGTAGCTGGCAGTTTCCTGTTAACGTACAGATGCAACTAGTTCGAATTATACCTAGCAGAGTTTTACTTGCATGGGACATTAATTATATTGTTAAATACCATCTGTATTATGTTGGACACTTGAAATGGGCACAGATATGAATTTTTCTTCAGTCAGTTGATAAGGTCTTCCACATTTCTTGGCATAGACAAGTGAGTGCTATCAGTGTTGTCTTCATTTGCTAAAACATTTCAGTTCATATTCTATCCATTTGGGGAGCCTTATTTTTCATAATTGCCTTCAGGGCCACGTAAGCTTTTGAGCATATGCGGCATCTTCAAATGCCTGAACTTTGAGCAGTTTTTTTTGGTATACACTGTGACTCTGTTTTCTTTCCATCTTCTTCCTATGTCACTCAATATTTTGTTGACAGACTCTTTCCATATTGCAACTGACTGCCTGCCTATTTCACAGACTTCTTTCAGCTAGAGAGATGTGGAGCCTCTTGGCTTCTCTAGATGTCCTTTGAACTCTTCTATCAAGCTCTTTTGTTTATAATTTCTTTCTTCATTTTAGATATCTTATATTTAAAATGTTTGATTTTTACTCACATTCAGTTTCGTTTTTCTTTCTTTCCTTAAAAAAATTATCTGGTGGCTGAGCCCCAGTGGTGTAGTGATTGTGCGCGGGACTGCGGCCCACTGACCTGATAGTTCAAATCCAGCAGCAGCTCTCCAGGAGCAAGGCTGGGCCTCCTACTCCCACCAGAGGACAGTGATGCCAAAAAAATTATCTGGTTGTGATGTCCCTGATGCCATCTGACAGCTCATCTGGCCTTTGGTAATTGAAGTCAAGCCTTTCAGTCTATTTTTGAAATGGATTTTCAGTCCAATGTAATACACCCTTTATATTTTGGGAGAGATACTAGAATAAGGGTCAAATTGCCAGAAATGCTAAATAGCAGAAAACAATGAAACATTTCAACCTAAATATTATGTCTGTGTTTAGGATATCCAATGGACAAATAAATTTAGCTAAACTGAAATCAGTAAATCAAGGTACAGATATGAAGACAGTGATAAAGTTTAGCAATAGGGTAAAGAGTCATGAACCAATGGGGAAAAATGAATCCTTTTTTTAAATGTGAAACCAAAATAATATTTCCAATAAGTTAGATGTAATTAATAAATATAAATGTGCTAGGTTCATTTGTAATGGAACTATTGAAAAATTAATGCATCTAGTTTCATTTTAAGTTTTAATTAGTAAGGTAGCTTCATTTTAAAGAAGTATTTTTGTTCTCCAATTAGAAAAACCAAGCACAAAGATAGACAAAATGGTTTCAACTTTATAACAGGAGTTCTTATGTTGCCAGCAACAGAAACAAACGTGAGATAAGTAAGCAGAAAAAGAGGTTATTAGATTCTTCACAGAATGAAGATAAGGACTGGAGACCAGGTTCAGGGGCACCATAGAATTTTAAAAAGCAAGACCGTCTTAATAATCTTTGCTAGCAGCTCTGGGAGGTTACCTTTCTAATCTTAAGGTTTAAGTTTAAATTTTGGAGTGTTTGTTACTGACAGAACTTGTATTGTGACTCATCCTCTGTTAGAAGAAGCACTTGTAGTTTTGTTGGCTAAGCATTTAGCTGCTAACATCAAGGTTGGTGGTTCAAACCCATCAGCCATTTTGCAGAAGAACAATTAGGATGTCTGCTCCCATAAATGTTTACAGCTTCAGAAACAAAAAGCAGCAGCTCCACTCTGCCCTCTCTAGCAGCAATTCTCAACCTGTGGGGCGTGACCCCTGTGGGGGTCAAACAACCCTTTCACGGGAAGGCGAATTCATAACAGTAGCACAATTACAGTTATGAAGTAGCAATGAAAATAATTTTGTGGGCTGAGCCCCGGTGGCGTAGTGGTTGTGCAGTAGACTGCAGTCTACTGGGACGGAGCTTCAATTCCAGCAGTGGGGCTGGGCCTCCTACTTTCACCACCGGAGAGCAGTGATGCCCCCCCCCCCAAAAAAAAAATCCCAAACAAACAAACAAACAAACAAACAAAAAAGAAAATAATTTTGTGGTTGGGGGGTCACCACAAGACGAGGAGCTGTATTCCAGGCTCGCACATAACGAAGGTTGAAAACTACTGCTATGTAGGGTTTTAATGGGTCGAATTAGATTTGATGGCAGTGGGTTGTGTTATAAGAGGGCAGGAAATGCTGATTTATTGTCCTATCATGACTGTATGTAATTGGGATAGAGGGAGTTACTCAAAATGAAATAAGGGTGATGTTACAAATAGCAGAGGGAAAACATTTGGTTGGCAGCTATAGTCCATAAATGTTGACTACAGTCCAAATTTAAGAATAAAACCCTTCATGGTCCGGTCCATTTTGACTTGTAGCAATCCTGTAAGGCATACAGTTTCCTTGGCTGTAAGCCTTGGTGGAAACAGACGACCATGTCTTTCTCCCATGGAGTGCCTGGTGGCTTTGAGCCATTGACCACGATGCCATCTTCACTCCTTAGTGGAAGTAGTATTATGGTTGTTGTTGGGTGTCATCAAGTCGGTTCTGACCCGTACGTGCTTGATGCACAGTAGGATGAAACACTGCCCCGTCCTGTGCCATCCTCACATTTGTTTCTGTGTTTTGAGCCCATGGTTGCAGCCCTGGGGTAAACCCATCTGATTGAAGGGCTTCCTCCTTTTTGCTGCCCCTCTACTTTACCAGGCACAGTGTCCTTTTCTAGTTGAAGCATACGTCTCTGTAATAGGACTTCTAATCTGGAGTTGAATAAGGTCCCACATCTTCTTCTTTGGGGGAGTAGTTTTTAAGCCAGTTTCTTCACATTTTCCCCAATTTTTACTGAATAAAGACATGGGTTCATTAATCTGTATTATTTTTTGTCCCCTTTATTTATTTTCTTGAGACATACTGTTATATGAAACAAATCTCCAAAAATTATGACTTGCAGCTTCCACTTGACTTCTGCATATTCATAACTTTGAGGATTCCTCAATTTCCCTTTTCACTCTGTTCAGGATGTCTTGATATTGACTGTTTCTGGAATTAGAACTAGGGCTATTGGACTTATGCACACACTGTGTAAACTCAATTTTTCTAAGGCCTTTAAAATGTATAGGTATTATAAAGGGTATCTAGGAATTGAGGAGGCCAGTCTATATAAAAAGGATGCCAAAATATCATTGTAGTGGTCATGTACTTGATGTTAATTTCATAATTGGGAGTGGAGGGGTGAAGTCTAGCCTGTCAATCTGGAGATAGCCAATGAGGCCTCTGTGTGGACATGGCTTTCTCCTGAGAATTCTGAGAAGTCTTGAGGTATTTTCCAATTGGAGAAGAGAGACTTGACTCAGTTCCTTGGAGACAAACTACTGACAAGATGAGATGACAGCATCCTGATAGATCTTGATTCCTGGAGACTAGAGGAGCCAGAGGAGAAGCAACAGGGGCTTACCCTGATGGAACCAAACTTCTGGGGCCAGAGAAACCACATGGAGATTCCTGCCAGTACTGAGATGCTTGGGAAGCCACAGGAGTCTCCTGCCAGCACTGAGATGCTTCTACCACCAGTGGTTACTGCTGATGGACCCTGAGCTCTGAAAATAAGAGGCCATGGAGAG
Source organism: Nesogale talazaci (assembly GCA_004026705.1). Taxonomy (NCBI): domain Eukaryota; kingdom Metazoa; phylum Chordata; class Mammalia; order Afrosoricida; family Tenrecidae; genus Nesogale; species Nesogale talazaci. The sequence goes on along the minus strand of PVJH01005376.1, from coordinate 46,560 downwards.
ACCCCTGCCAGTGCCAGGATGCTCTTACTGCCACTGGATACACAAGACTCTGCATCTCGTGGCCTGTGATTGTCCTGGTGTCATTGCACATGCTTCATGAGTCAGAAGGAGACTTTATAGACTAAAATCGGACATAAGGGCTAATATCAAACTTATGACCTTGGACGGACTTAGTTGGGATGTTTTCTCAATGGTCCATTCTTCTTGTATATAAACCTTTCCTTTATATCCATATGCATGTTTATAAATTTGTTTCTCTAGTCTACCTGGACTAACACAATCATGGAGAGAATAATAAAAATAGCACCAGTTAATTCACTTGTTTCTTCATAAGGTAATGTGGCAAAATATAAATTTCTCATTGAAGTAGATTCTTAGGGTAGAAAAAAATTATAATTGGGCATGGGCCTTCTGCCAATAAGTACACTTTGAGTATTCTTTAGCCATAGTTTGAAGAGGGGACCACTTTTCTCTTTCCTTGGCTCTCTATTGGCTCTCTCAGTGAGTGTGTCAGTTTTGTAGGCTGTCCACCAGCTCTGGAACACTGGTGCTTCTTGCCTGAAGTGAAACTGCTCTATTGTGGAAAAGTAGAAAGACCATTAGGTCAAGAGTTGAGAGCTATGGAATATGGGCCTTTTTTCAGTTGTCCCTGAAAATTCCAAATTTGGAGAAGAAGATGAGAACAAAGGATCTGTTTTTGTCCAGTGGGCTAGACCTGTCATCACATTAGTGTCATCAGCTCTTCAGTTTGGGTAAGCTATTGATGATATCCATGCCTAGAGTCTTTCCTATATATATTCTATCAGGCATTTGCATGTTTCATTTTATCACAGTGATCCTCTGTGAGAGAGGTTACTATTCTCATTTTATTGGCTAAAACACATTGTTTCAAAATTTCCCAGTCATGGGAAGAACTGAAATTAAATTCTCACACCTTTCTGATTATAGATCCCATGCTTTTTCTTCCTCCAAGGCTCTTATAATCAAAATACTATATACGATTCCCTTTTGTTTCTTTCTTGTAGTGTAGTGCTTACCCATTGGGCGGCGAACAGCATGGTTGACAGTTCAAAACCACCATTATCTCTGAAGAATAAAGACCTCACCGACAGTCTCAGAAACCCACAGGGTGTTGGCATGCATCAGCATTGACTCGGTGGCAGTGAGTTTGGTTTCAAGAAGGCTTAATATAGTGTCTATCTCAGGATAAGCAAGAAAGGAATGTTAGTGGAGCACATAACACGCCTGCAAAGGCCCAAAACATGAAGACTTAAGCATGTCCCACACAGAATGTTGTCCAGAGGTTGAAACCTAGAGTTATATGAAAGAGATGATGTGAGATCATCTTGGAAAGTTAAATAGATGGTGGGTCATGAAGCACCTTGGTGATTGGCTCCCCGATCACCTTGTCAGGCCCACAGAGGAGGAGCATGAGATAGTCAGTCATGGGGGAAGCACGAGGAGGATGAACTTGGGCATGATGAAGGAGGCTTGGTATTGTAAAGGTGCCCCTGGAGCAGCTGACCTGCTCAGTTGAAGAAAGATAAGACTTTCTGCTACCATAAAGATTCACCCTCAATAAAATGATTAAAATTTAAAAACTAACTAGCATTAAAAAAAGATTTTCTGCCTTGGAAATTCAAAGGGGCAACTCTAGTCTGTCTTACAGTGGTGCTATAAATGAGAATGACTTGATTGTGGTGAGTTTGGTTTGGTTTTTGAGGACATTGAGTTAGCATTGCCCAGGAGATTGTTAGCAGGATCTGGGAATGTGTGATTCTATTTTGGAGAGAGGTTGAAGATTACTAAAAAAAGTGTGAGATATACACAGAAAACCATGAAAAAGAAAAATAACAAACAGAAAAACCACCCTCTGGTGGTTAGCTTATATATGAAGCTTGGTCCAGCCGACGTAAAGTATGTTTCCAAGCACTGATTTTTTAATATCATTTTATTGGGGGCTCGTACATACATTCATTGTGTCGGCACATTTGTATGTTTGCTCCCATCATCATTCTCAAAACATCTGCTTTCTACTTGAGCCCTTGGTATCAGGTCCTTATTTTTATCCCCTCCTCCCTCCTCCTTCATGAATCCCTTGATAATTTATAAATTATTATTATTTTGTCATTTCTTATACTGTCCAGTGTTTTCCTTCACCCACTTCTCTGTTATTCCTCCCCCAGGAAGGGGGCCACGTATCGCTCCTTATAATTGTTTCCCCCTTTCTACCCCATCTTTCCTCCATCCTCCTGGTATTACCACTTTCACCACTGGTCCTGAGGGATTCATCTGTCCTGGGTCCCTGTGTTTCCAGTTTTTATCTGTACCAGTGTGCATCCTCTGGTCTAGCTGGATTTGTAAGGTAGAATTGCAATCATGATAGTGGCGGGGAGGGGGGGATGCGGGGAATCATTTAAGAATTAGAGGAAAGTTATCTCTTTCATCATTGCTATCCTGCATTCTGACGGACTCGTCTCCTCCCCATGACCCTTTTGTAAGGGGATGGCCACTTGCCTTCAGATGGTGTTGGGTCCCCACTCTGCACTCCACCCCCATTCTCAATGATATGGGTTTTTGTTCTTTGATGTCCAACATCCGATCTCCCCAACACCTCATGATCACACAGATTGGTGTGCTTCTTCCATGTGGGCTTTGCTACTTCTGAGCTAGGTGGTAACTTGTTTATCTTCAAGCCTCTAAGACCTGAGAGTCAAGCATTGATTTTGGAGTTCAGATGGTCATGCGTTCAGGAAGTGTTTGGAGGTAATTGAAGGGTAAGTAGTTCCTTACCAGGTCTGCCATCCTATTCTGCGTTGTCTTCATTAATGCTCTCTGTTGTACTTCTTAGAGGTGGTATGATTGCCCGATGAGCTTACGGACAGCAGTTCAAAAGCAGCAGTGAGAGAAAGATGAAGCATTGTACTCACATAAACAGTTACAATCTCAGAAACCAACAGGGACAGCGCTACCCTGTCCTGTAGGGTGGCCATGAGTTAGAATCAACTTCAATGGTGGTGAGTTCGTGTTTTTGGTTTATTTTACTCATCTGGGTTCTAATCTCCATTTGCAATGGCCGTACAGAAATCACAGACAAAATTCAGGATTCAAGGACTAAGGAAGTTAACAAGCTATAATGCCAGTGAGAAATGCTCAGGATAGTTGTTTATCAGGACATCTTCCAAAGCTCTTTCAGGCCCGCTAATAAACACGCAAAGGAGCATCCCACTCTTCTGAAAGCTGTCGCCTGCAGGCATTCAGCTCCAGCTCTGTGGATCACAAACTCAGACCCCTGAATTAAGTGCCCAGCAACACCCCACTCTGCAAGCCATCTTTCTGCCCCAAAGCACTGTTTTACTTGCTTGGTGGTTTGGGAAGTCCATCATTGTGTTCCATGCCTGGCTCTGGGTTTAGCTGCTGCTCCTCTCATGGTGTAGCCGCCATCCTGATCCAGGGGGCACAGTGCACAGCATTGAGGATCCAGAGGCCTGGCTCCACTCCTGCCTCTTGCTGGTGATGAGAGCTTTCCTGCTTCTCAGAGGGCTCATTTTGTACACCGGGGATGGCCCTCCCGTGAATGCTGTTTACAGTTATTCACAGGTGAACTCTCTTAGTGTCTTTCTCCACTTTCTGACTAGACACATGCAGGAAAAGGTGGTTTGTGAGAGAATGAGCAGAGGATCATATTCAATAATTCACTTCCCCTGCAGTAAGGATAGCCCATTTTCTGTCATACTGGTCTTTACATCGAATCTTGAAATACTTGTGCTGAATGAACTCCCTGAGGACATTTGTTAAGAATTGATGACACAATTCAAGGAGGAAGAATCCTATAGGATTTTTTTAATGACATCAGCTTCCCTACCTTCATACTATCTTTCTTTTCCCCCTGCCTCTGTAATATTTGCAGTAAAAAAGAAAGTGAGGGTGATATGGAGGGAGGGAAAAAATAGAATGCACCTAACATGGGTATTGAGTGGGAAGATGAAAGCATTGCATGGGAATAATTTGTTATTCTGTATTAAAATCCTAGCAGTCTCCTCTATTCTTTAATTGCACCATGCATCTTTGGAAACTTGTAATGCATTCAGATTATCTAGCTGCATTAAGCAAACAAGACAAAGTGAAACCAGTCAGCATCATATAAAACATGATAACTGTCCTAGAGGGAATGATAGACCCTGAATTCAAATATAACTTATAGAATCCCATTATTAAGTCTGATCCCTGGTGGCATAGAGGTTCACGTACTGGGCCAAAACCATCCAGGTCAGCAGTTTGAAGCCACCAGTCACTCTATGGGAAAAATGTGAATCCCTCTACTTCCATAAAAATTTACAGTCTCAGAATCCCATAGGGACAGTTTTATTCTGCCCTAGAGAGTCACTATCAGTTGATGCAGCGAGTTTGAAATTTTTGACAGGACAAATATGTCTGGATGAGGGAGACCAACAGCAAACACAATGCCATAATGGTGTCCAAGGAGTCCCAGCAGTGCAGCCACTTAAATGGGACATAGAGAGCGAAGAATTTGGTCACAAAATGATGGTTGGCTTTTGATTAGTTATCACAGTTGCAGGTGGGACTACAGGAGTGGGATCAGGAAATATATATACTATTGTAGACTAGAAAAGTCTGCAAGATTGACTTAGGGTTCTTTGACAACTAGGTCCTGACTCATGACTGTCATTCCAGTGCTCCAATATTTATCAAGGGCATATGTAGGCAAGGCACTGAGAGTAGGGCTCCTCTCCTAGGATAGGGGGATAGTAACTATTCACATTTAAACACATGGACCAGGGCAAAGTTTCTCCACATTGCTGGCTAAAGGACCCCTGGTGAGATAGTAGTACACAACGGGTGGCTAACTGCCAGGTGTGTAATTTGAACCAAGGAACAAATATGAGGCTCCATGCTTTTTTTGGGGGGGGGGGCTCTCGTAAATATTTATAGCCTTAGAAATCTTCAGGGGACATTCTACTCTGTCCTGTTCCGTGACTATGAGTTGGCATTGACTCAGTGACAGTGCCTTTTTGTTTGTTTGGTCAATGGTCAGAAAGAATCCAATAAAGGATGAATCTACGTGCGAGTCAAATCACACTCCTCGGCTGCTGTATCTTCAGCAGGAAAAAATATTGCCTGATCCTGCACCATCTTTACAATTACTGTTACCTTTGCGCCTTTTGTTACAGCCACCGTGGCGAGACTGAGAAATGGCTTTAGGGCTCCCAGTGTCAAACCGTGGCCTCCTGCAAACCTAGTGCTCACTGTGGAAGCTCTGATGAAGATCACTTTCAGGATGCACAGATCTCCGTAGAACACTGGCACCCTCACTTTGGTGGCAATGTTAAGAATGCTTCCTGGTCTAGGAGCTAAGTTCTTTAGCTGCCTTTATACTCTACCTTGTGTTTCTTGATTGTTGCTATTATGTAAATAGCACAGTTGTTCTGCTAATATGCTACCTTTAAAAGAAAAGGAAAAGGAAATCCTGGGGTGAATTTTGAGTATTGGAGAGTCTTTCATATTTTTCACTCTAAAATGTTGCTTTGTGCTTTTAAATAAATTCTTTTACAAATACAATCCTGACATGCTTTGTTTCCTTTCTCTGTGCATAAGGGCATGCTCATTGGAAGCATATTGAATGTGAAGTTTATCACTTGCTCAATTTTGTGCACTGATGATGAACAGAAAATCTTTTTAGCTTCCTTTGGAAAAATGATTTGTACAACACCAGTCCAAGAATTCAATGTTAACAGTAAAATTAGTTCTAGAGAGGTTACAATGAAGAATGAGGGAAAATTTACCATGTTAAAAATGAATAATGAATTTATTTTAATCTTTGATTCCACCTGCCCACCCTACCCCTGGCTTGCTTCCTATTTGACAACTAGAAAAGGCATAATAAAATCCCCCCAAAGTGTTCCCCCACCCCTCCCTGGAACTGCTCCAATGGCATGTCAAAAGAATTTTGAAAAGAACATTTGTGTATGGGTAACAACAGCTTTGGAATATATAATAGGATATATGAGTATGCTTTTAAAAGAAGCTTGGGTTGATCATGAAGAACATAAAAGAAGTGTGTGAATGCTATTGTCATTCATGATTAAAGCAAATTGTTTGCATATGAACAGATATAATTGTTTACAAAATCTGCATAGCACTATTAACAGCAATTGGATGATGGGGCAGGGAGACATAAGTGCTTTTAGCCTTTCAGAAAGACCTATTATGATTCCTAGATGTTTTGTAAATGAATAGCTCTCCCCAACTATAATGTGTAAGGAAGTACAATTGTGTAAGACAATTAGTTACAGATGGATAATTAAAAGCAATCCCTATCCATTCTACATTATTTTTACTTATAGGTTGAACTGGATCAAAGGATAACCAGAATGTCAGGCAATGATAGGTTTGCAGTCTTCATGGGAGGAAGGCGCTCCTGGTGGTTTAGTGCAGTGGGTGGCTTAATCACAGGGTCAGCCATTCTAGCATAACAGTTGCTTCCCATGAAAAACTGAGGCCATTTGTAAAGATTTACAGTCTTGAAAACCCAGAAGTTCTACACTGCCCTACAAGGTCACTATGAATGTCGGAATGACTCAATGGTGGTGGGTTTGATTTTTGATTTTTGATTTTTGGTGTGGGAGACAGTAACAGGACAGCCAGTACGTGGAGCCTGTTTATGGCTGAAACTCATCACAAAAGTGTTATCTGGAAGGACTGGAGGCTTCAGGTCCTCCCTCGTTTCTCATCCTGTCACAAAAATGTATTCAGATGAGAGACAAGAAAAGGGTTCAAATGGAGCAAATGAGTTTATGAGTTATGCAGTGCAGACTGTGCAGACAGGCACCCTCAGAGTGTTGGATGGAAATGTACGCATTTCATATGACTGACAGCCAACCCTTCTTTTATTGACTGGCTGTACTCACAGGTGCCAGTAGATCTCTTTTAAAAGAAATTATACTCTTTCTTTCTTTTCTATAAAAGATGAAAAAAAAGAACAATTTGATTTTCTTCTCTTGTTTTTAAGTGATTACCCAGAATGGGATAAATACAGCACACGCTGATGCCGCTTCTCACGCTTGTTGAGGGATCTCGGCTGCAAACAAGAGTGGACTTTATCGTATACTCTTCTGGTTTTGGGAAAATTAAAATCATCATGGCCTCTTTGTCTTGTATGTTTTAGTGTGTTTTTACCTTACCCATTTTACTGATCACCCACTTTCAGACCCAGTTCCTCTTGCATTTCTCTATGCTGCCCTGGTCAGATGTATCCTGTCTAGGACGTATCTAGCAGGTGGTATCGTTTGATGCACAACTTATCTCTTGTTTCTCATGCTGTGATCCAGGCACCTTTTAATGAGGTGTTCTAAAATGTAAATCTGACCATATCAGTCTGCTACTTCAGATCTTAAGAGACTTTCGGATTCATTCGAAGACTCCATCTTTTATCAAATTCCCACGTGCTTCACTACTTAGTCTTTGTTGACCACCCATGACTTTGTTATCACCCTATCCTTTTTGTATACAATTTTATTGGGGGCTTATCCAACTCTTATCTCAATTCATACCTATATCCATTGTATCAAGCACATTTGTACATTTGTTGTCCTCATCATTCTCAAAACATTTGCTTTCTACTTGAGCCCTTGGTATCAGATCTTCATTTTCCCCCTCCCTCTCTGCTTCCCCCTCCCTCATGAACCCTTGATAATTTATAAATTATTATTATTTGGTCATATCTTACATGATTCGGTGTCTTCCTTCACCCACTTTTCTGTTGTTCACATCCCAGGGAGGAGGCCATATGTAGATCCTTGTAATCAGTTCCCCCTTTCGACCCCACATTTCCTCCACCCTCCTGGTATCACCACTCTCCCCATTGGTCCTGAAGGGATCATCTGTTCTGGATTCCCTCACTAGATCCCTTACACACATTCTCTGTCTCCTAAAACAGTGATTCTCAACCTTGGGGTCAAATGACTCTTTCATAGGGGTCACCTGATTTATAACCGTAGCCAAATTACAGTTATGGTGTAGCAATGAAAATAATTTTATGGTTGGTGGGTGACCACACATGAGGAACTGTATTAAAGGGTAATTAGGGTAGTTGAGAACCACAGCCGTAAAGGAAGGCTCATTTTAGCACCTGTAAGACCATCTGATTTCCATGTTTGCGTTCCTCCCCTAAGCCCTAAACTCTATAGAAGCGAGAAAAGTCCTTTATGTAACTTAAAAAGCAAAACAAAATCCCACAGTCCAAATAGTGTTTGTAAACTCCCAGTAAATATGACTCTTTGAAATTCAGGAATAAAAAGTGGTAATCTGGGAATTATTAGGGATCTCAATTTGTTCTTAAAACATTTATAACATTCTTTCTATGCCTTACCGATTATATTAGAAATGTCCCATATGAGAAATATTATGTTTAGCAGCATTTATGAAGAGCAGAAGTTCATAGCATATACTTAAAAACCAGAAAATGATAGTGAAGTTTAGTGAGAAGTATTCAAATTTTGTAACATTCAAATCTTCTAGCAAAGTTAACAGCAACACAGATTTATGTGTTGAAAGTGCCAATGTAAAGACTTATTTTGCTTTCACGACTTGTTATTTCTTGGAATGCCACCCATAGGGTTTGTATAAAGTTTGCATAAATGCATATAAACTAATATTTTTTATTTGCAAGAGTGATTCACTGTTAGCTGTAGACAGGGCTGGAACTCACACCTAAGACTCTGCCATAGCTACAAGCAAACCCGGCTGATTCCATTGGGACAGTTTTTCTCCCCAGAATGCTGACCTCCACCTTCCACTTCAAATCTAAGTACTTGCTGCTGTGGTTTTTCTACTTGCCATCTGTGAATGTCTGTGAACCAGTCATGTTTCTATGTTGTTTAATTTTAATTCTCAGTATACTTTTCTTAGTTTTCCCTACTTCTGGACAGCATTTGCTTTGGACTCAGAGTTTGGAAAAATATACAAAATTTGAAATATGCTGAGAACTAATTTTCTATTCAAACAATAATTCATAGTCCCTAGAATATGTACATTCAGCAAGCTATTTTATAATATGCTTAGAAGAGAATGTCTCTTTGTGGCCCCAAACTGTCTAATATAATGTCTGCCCTTAGGAGGTGCTTAATATATCTTTATGATTAAAGGTGTGGTTCTTTTAAATCATAGTGTCATGATGGAATAGAGCATTACATGTAAGATTGGTAACAAACACTAGTAGTACTTGGTTATCTTACTTTGTTTTGGTGTTTAGAAAACAGGTACTCTTAACTTACCTAAAATGTTATTAGATAGCCTGTAATGAGGATCAAACTAATCACCGACTCTATACTTGTATTTTGCAGTGTTTGTGCCAATAGTTTTGCTATGGATTGAATTGTGTTCCTCTCAAAAGACATTTTGATGTACCTGTGAATTTGATCTCATTAGAGTCTTTGCAGATGTTTTCCATTGCTTACATATGAGCTTGTGCCTGAGTAAGATAGGTCCTAATCCTGACTTAGTAATAAAAGAGAAGAGACACAGAGATGAAAGCAAAGAAGGCCAGGTGACGATGCACCTGTGCATCAAGGAATGCTTATGACTACTAGAAGAAGAATCAGAAGAAAGAATTTTTCCCTGCAACCAATGCCCTCAATTCATAGTTCCTATCTCCAGAACTATGAGACAATAAATTTCTATTTTTATATAGTGCAACACTGGAATTGGTGTATTCCATTAAGGTAGCCTTGGAAAACTAATATGGGTAGTTAATTGATTTAGCTGATTGTTTGCTTAATGTTTGTATTTTTAAGGTAGGGGTTATTTCCAGCATATTCATAATTGTAAATGGAATTTTGTTTAGAAGTCAGAATCGACTCAATGCAGTGAATTTTGTTTTGAGCTAGCATCTCACTCACTGCCATTGAGTTGATTCTTACTTATGGAGACTCATATATAGGCTGAGCCTCGGTGGCGTAGTGGTTGTGCACGGGACTGCGGCCCACTGGGATGGAGGTTCGATTCCAGCTCCATGGAGCAAAGGCTGGGCCTCCTACTCCCGCCACCTGAGGGCAGTGATGCCCAAAAAACAAACAAACAAAAAAAGAGAGACATATATAACTGACAACTTACCAATTAATAATAATATATACAAGTGAATGAAGCATTTATTAATCTGAATGAAATAGAGTACCGCAACACATAATTCTGCTTTCCTTAGGGCATCTGAAGGATTCCGAAGAACATAGGTTTAAAACCACTGCCATATTTCATGACGCACACTGAACAGTTAACTGTGTCACATACTATTGCAAAGGATTATCTATATGTATGACTGTCAGGCAAATTGCATTATTCTAGCTGGCTGCCTATGTCAGTTAGTTTGTCTGGATTAACAATATTTTCCTTCATTATAAAAGATACTGCAGAATCTATATTGTTGTAATTTTTTCTCTCATTAACTTCCTTGTGACCTCCTTAGAAAAAGCACTACACCCCTTCCAGCTTACAAGTAATATTTTTCATTAGAAAAATTCCAAGGATATACTAATGCTATGTTCTAAATTCTCAAGATTACATATTTATACGTTATTTATTTTATACATTAAAATCTTTAGTATAAAGAAACCAAAAAAGATCTTTAGTATATCCTTCTTGATTATTATGACTTGGGTTGTGAAATGGAAAAGTAAATGTTTTGCTCCTGTGGCAGAGGTTTTAACATGGAGACCAGCAAGGTAGGGATGGGGGAGAGATAAACTCAATTCAGAAGAATTGAAGTGGATGGGGGTAGGGATAGGGGGCAAGAGAATTATCTTCTGAATAAAATGTTTACAACAAAATTCTCCTTATATTCTGAATAAGATGTATTCTTGCTTGAGGCATACTTAATTTAGATGGCCCTCTGAGCCACAATTTCCTATATGCTATAATTCAGGACTCTATGCTTGTGTCTAGAATCCTATTTTGAAGGGAGTTCTCTGCTATGGACAGGATTAAGGTGGGTGCCAGTCCTGACTTTAGTAGACAATGTGAATCAATTCAGATCCTTTGTTTCCTTGAGAGTATGGTCTGTTGAGACAAAATAACCACTCCACCATCAGTGCCAATCCTTGGTGTGTAAGGACCATCTTGGAACAGAAAGAGACCATGGGGAGAAGAGCACATTTGAGATGTCTGTCTAAAGTGGTGGGGTCCAGAACAGAGGCACAGAGACTACAGGACAGAGTAAAGGAAGAGCTGAGACCAGAGATGGAGGCAAGAAGACCATGAGCCAGGACAGAGGAGCAAGGCTCTGGAACTGTGAGGCAGGTTTCCTGAAGCCAAATAACAACGGAGTTGAGAAACTGATGGCCAGGGGTTTGACTGCTGACTGAGGAGACGTGTTGCTGTGCACCAATGATTGCTACCCTTAGTGCTTATTGATCTTGATTTGTAGTACCCTGTTACCTAACACCCCCCCCCCCCCCCCCCAATGAACCTTCCTTTAGCTGGGAGACCCATTTGTCTGGCAGTGTGCTATCATGTGATAGCTTGCTGTGCTGGTTTCATGTTATCAGAAGAGACCCATCTCTGGAAAAGGCTACCATGCTCAATAAAGTGCCGGGGAAGTAGAAAAAGGGAAACACTCTAGACAAGATGAATTGACACAGTGTGGCAACAATAGGCATAAGCATGAAAATTGGGAGGATGGCACAAGTCTGGGCAGCGTTTTTTTTTTTTTAATAAATCATTTTATTGGGGACTCATACAACTCCCATCATGATCAATACATATGCCAATTATATGCAGACCACATTTGCACACTTGTTGCCATCATCATTCTCGAAACATCCTCCCTCCACTTAGGGCCCCAGTACCAACTCTTCATATTTCCCTTTCCTACCCCCTCTCCCATGAACCCTTAATAATTTACAAATTGTTATTACTTTTTCACATTGTACACTGTCCGATGTGTCCCTTCACACACTCCCTGTACCCAGAGAGGAGGTTATATGTAGATCCCTGCAGTTGATTCCCCCTTTCTACTCCAAGCTACCTCCACCCTCCCACTATCACCACTCCCACCACTGGTCCTGATAAAGGGATCATCTATCCTGAATTCCCCATGTTTCTGGCTCCAGTATACATCCCCCAGTCTAGCTGGATTTGTAAGGTAGATTTGGATCATGATGGTGGGAAAAAGCATTTAAGAACTAGAGGAAAGTTGCATATTTCACTGTTATGGCACTGTACCTTGACTGGCCCATTTCCTCCCTCTCACCCCTCTGTAAGAGGATGTTGCTTCACCTATTGATGGGCTTTGGGTCTGTACTCCCCCTAATTTATAATGATATAATTTTTAGTTCTTTGATGCTTGATACCTTGTGGTCACATAGGCTGTTGTGCTTCTTCCATGTGGGCTTTGTTACTTCTGTGCCAGATGGCTTACTTTCAAGCCTTTACAACCCCAGATGCTCCACCTTTTGATAGCCGGGCACCATCAGCTTTCTTCACTACATTTGCTTATGCACACAATTATTTTCAGTGATCATGTCGGGAAGGTGAGCATCATGCAATGCAAATTTGATAGAACAAAATGTTCTTGCAATAAGGAAGTACTTGAGTGGAGGTCCAATGCCCATCTTCTGTCCTAATACTAACCCTATAAGTATATACATGTTGATCTATTTCCCCATCCTCAAATATGAATATATTCATCTATGTGCATGCCTATATTTAGACTTCTAAATGCCTTTTACACCCCAGTCCTTTCCTCTATTTCCTTTTACTTTCCTCTTGTCCCACTATCATGTTCAGCCTCCATTTGGGTTTCAGTATTTTCTCTCTGTTACATGACTCTTGATCAATCCCTGTCGGACATCTCACATTCACCTTGTCACTGTTTTAATCACTTGTTCCCTTATCCCTGGGCCAGTAAACACCACTTCCTTTCCCCCTCCTCCCCATCTCAACTGGGCAGTGTTTTGTTGTGTTGTATTTAGGGTCATAATGAGTCGGAATTAATTCAATGGCACTTTAAAAACCACTGTGAATGTTGTCTGTGAGGTTTGGATAGCCATTGGCATGAATAAGTGAATCCAGCCAAGGGAGGACTAGAATAAGGAAGGATAAACCATGTTTGCATGTCTGACGCCTGTCTCTAGGCCATAGAGACTCCAAAGGAGGTCAGATATGGGACACCCCTCCCCCTATGTTGTTTACACATTGTTAAATTATTATAGCAGTTTTACATGTTAATGACTGCCAGCAGTTTCAGTGATCTGGACAAAATCTCCCCATTGAGCTCTACACAGGACTGGTTTCCAGAGTTGCGAAATCAGGTGGCAATGGAAAATAGCTACTTTGTCAGGCAAGGCGATCATTGCCATTCACAGAGAACTAAGAATTAGAATGGAGTCACAAATGCCTCCAGTTAGAGTAGATGGTGACAGAAAAGCAATCAAAAAGGAAAATAGAAGGGAGTGACATATTACAAAACAAAAAGGAAATTAGAAAGGAGTGGCTATTACTTAATTTCTGTTGTACTCATATTTCATTCTATTAATTTTTGAATTGTTTTTGGGTTCTTTTGACTTCTTTCAGCTGTGGAAAACTGGACTAAGGTTTATATTTGTGACTGATTGAGAGAATATTGAAGTAGCTGAAGGAAAAATGTTTTCTATATGTCTTTGTAAGTAGCCAGTAAAGCGATCAACTTTAACCTTGACATTAGTGTAGTCTTCACTAAAGAATAGTCAAGCAAATTTAATCCATTCATACAAAATTAACTCTATCCTTGAGTCACTTAAGATAATTGAGGTCTTTCTGCTTCAGATTATAAAATGCTTCCACCTCTTCAGTAAGGATATAAAATAAGCCCCAAATGACCACCTTATATTTATAAAAATCTAGCATTCTTTCATGTTTAATGTTTGAATATTTGATTTAAATTCTAGAGAATGTGTTTATTTTGCAGTTATATCTATATAATACAGCAAAAAGATGACACCTCTCCTAGCTACTAGGAAATGTAAGATGATTTTTTGAACAAAGGGTTTATAAAAATAAGTATCTCCATTGGAAGACATTTTTGGAAATTAAGCAGTAACTTAAGTAAAAACTCCAAACGGAGCTCCCTGCCATGGAGTCAATAATAATCTATTCTGCATCATCGTGACGCTGTAGACCAGGGTGAAGCTGCCCTGGTGGGTTTCTGAGACTGTCATCTTTACTGGAATAGAAAGCCGAATCTTTCTGCCTAAGAGCAACTGGTGGTTTTTAACTACTGACCTTTCAGTTAGCAGCTCAATTCCTCATCCATTGTGCCTCCTCCATTCACTAAAATATGACTATAGTAATTCAGAAGGTATGGAAAAATACTAAGAGAGTAAACAACACATAGAATGCACTAGGATATCTGACACTCTCCTAATTTGCAAAATTAGGAGAGACAGAGAGAATAAAGCCCACAGAAGAAGACAGTGAAATGAAATATCCCTGATCTGAAGCCAAATTTCACTTTTTCAATCAAAGAACAGAGATAATGCTAACCAAAACTGTTGGGTCAGGGGGAGACTCATGCTTGGTATTTGGTTGAATTTCTGAACTCCTAGTACCACAGACAAAGCAGGACTCTCCAAAAAGGAGTGAGAATCAAATTGACATTTATGTTTTCTTTAACAGTGGATGCTTGAAGATAGTGGTGCAGTGTATGCAGAATTCTAAGGGGAAAATAAATATTCAGACATTACTAGATACAACCTATTTGTAAGATACTATGAGAGTAAAACATTCCTATTTTTGTGGTGATTAGATTTTTCCAAGAAAATTCCTTGAGGAAGTCTTTCAGCCAAGTGAAATCAAATCACAAGGAAGGTTTCAAAAAGATTCATTAACACTCCCCCCCAAAAATTAAAAATAAATAAATTTTAAAAGGTTCAATAATCTGATTCAAGTGATTGAAGAATTTGGGACATTAAATATAAGAAAGTATAGTTGTATTTTTCTAATATCCATGAGTACCAAGTTTTCTAGAAAATCCTGCTGAATAGTATATTCTCTTATAGCATTGAAATCTAGTTATTTAATTTATTTGTTTGAAATTAGCTCAGATGTCACAAAGAATTGCAGTCACTTTTTATAACCATTCAGAACTGTGTTCAGAACCCACAGGAAAGGAATCTGGAAGGTCCTTAAGACAGTATATTCTCCCTTAAAACATGTGTTATTCAAGGTGTCAAAGAGATCAGTTATCAGGCTTCAAAGAACTAAAAATCATAACATTGCACGTCCACCTTCCTGATATGATCACTGAAGACAAATGTGTGCATAAACAAATGTGATTGAGTAAGCTGATGGTCCCTGGATACCAGAAGATATAGAGTCTGGGGTCTGAAAGGCTTGAAAGTAAACAAGCGGTCATCTAGCTCAGAAGCAACAAAGTCCACATGGAAGAAACACCAGCCTGTGTGACCACAAGATGTCAAAGGGATCAGGTATCAGGCATCAAATAACTAAAAATTATATCATTATAAATACAGGGTAGTGCAGATTAGGGACCCAAAGCCCATCAATAGGTGAAGCAACGTTCCCTTACAGAGGGGCCACAGGAAGGAGATGAGCCAGTCAAGGTACAGAGTAGTAACAACGAGATATACAACTTTCCTCTAGTTCTTAAATGCTTCCTTCCACCCACTATCATGATCTCAATTCTACCTGACAAGTCCAGGGGATGTACACTGGTATGGATAGGAGCCAGAAACATGGGGCATTCAGAACAGATGATCCTTTCAGGACCAGTGGTGAGAGTGGTGAGAGTTGGAGGGTGGAGGGAAGGTGGAGTAGAAAGAGGGAACCAATTGCAGGGATCTAAATATAATGTGTATGGACAACAGGAAAGTGGGTGAAGGGACATATTGGACAGTATATGATGTGGCAAGATAATCATAATTTGTAAATTATTAAGGGCTCATAAAGGAAGAAGAGTGGAGAGGGAGGGGAAGTATGGGGAACTGATACTAGGGGCCTAGGTGGAAGGAGAATGTTTTGGGAATGATGATGGTAACAAATGTGCAAATGTGGACAGAATACAATTGATGTATGCATTGATCATGAAAAGAGTTGGATGAGCCCCCAATAAAATGATTTTTAGAAAATTGAAAAAAAAAATCATAATTATTATTGTTTCACTTTTATTGTGGAATACATCACGTGCAATAAAAAGCATACTATATGCAGTCCCATAGTTCCTTGCCTCAGAAGAGTAGAAATATCCTAGCAACAGCGACCCTGCCTCCTCCTTGGGTCTAATGCTTCTTCTGAAGGATTTTACTTGTATGTGATATTAATGATATTGTTCGATAATTTTTGCATTCTGTGGGTGCACAGTTACTTGGAACAGGAACAAATATGGATCTCTTCCTTTCAGTGGACCAGGTAGCTCTCTTCCAAATTTCTTGATTTAGAATAGTGGGTACGACGTCTAGTGCTTGGTCAGCACGCTACAGCATTTCAGTTAGGGTTCTGTCAATTTCTGGCGCCGTGTTTTTGCCTAATGCTTTCAGTGAACTCAGACTTCTCCCTGTATACCAACAGAACCTGATGACATAGTGCCCTTTAAAATGGTTGTGTGTCAATGAGTTCCTTTTGATCTAGTGTCTGTGTATTCTTTCCATCTTTATTTGATGGTTCCTGCATCATTCAATATTTTACCCATGGTATCTTTTAATATTGCTATTCATGACTTTACTTTTTTTTAGTTCTTTCACCTTGATATATACTGAGTGTGTCCTTCCTTTTTGGTTTTGTAACTCCAGATGTTTGCACATTTTATTAGAATATTTTATTCTTTTCATGCACTTCCCTTTGGTTCTTCGACTTCATCATTTACTTGCATTAGTGACTCTGTAACCAAGAGCAAGTTTCAGAGTCTCTTCTCACACCCACTTTGAGCTTTTCTGTCTTCTGTTCTGATCTTTTGCTTCCATCATGCATGATTTTTTTTTTAGGCACCGCTTAAGAAAATCATTTTATTGGGGCTCATACAACTCTTATCGCAATCAATGAATACATCTATTGTATGCAAGCCATATTTGTACGTCTGTTGCCATCATCATTCTCAAAACATCGTCTTTCTACTTAAGCCCTTGGTATCAGCTCCTCATATTTCCCTTCCCTCCCTTCATCCCCTCCCTCATGAACCCTTGATAATTTATAAATTATCATTATTTTGTCATAACACACACTGCTCAATGTGTCCCTTAACCCACTTCGCTGTTGTCTGTACCCCCGGGAGAAGATTATATGTAGATCCCTACAATTGGTTCTCCCTACAATTGGTTCTCCCTTTCTATTCTACCTTCCTTCCACTCTCCCGGTGTCACCACTCTCACCACTGAAGGGATCATCTGTCTTGAATTTCCCATGTTCCTGGCTCCTATCTGCATGAGTATACATTCCCTGGTCTCTCTTGATTTGTAAGGTAGAATTGGGATCATGATAGTGGGTGGGAGGTAGCATTTAAGAAGTAGAGGACAGTTGCATATTTCATTGTATGCATGATGCTCTTGATGTGATCTCACAGCTTCTCAGGTCTTCTGTCAATAGTGTTCATTGACTCAAATATCTCCTTGAAGTTCAGTTGGGCTATACTCAAATTCATATTTTGGCTTTCATCGACTTGAGTTAATGTTCTCCAGCTTCCACTTGCATATGAGTAATTGATAGTCTGTACTATAGTTAAACGCTGGCCTGGTTTTGGCTAATGATATTGATCATCTTCTTTGTCTCTCCCCTCAGATGTAGTCAATTTGATTTCTATGTATTCCATCTGGAGAAGTCTACTCATATAGTTGTTGCTTATGTTGTTGCCAAAACGTTATTTGTGATGAAGTTGTTTATCTTGCAAAATTGCCTCATGGGATCTCCAGCTTTGTTCTGTTACCCAAAACATATATATGTATATATTCATATATGCACATATATTGCCAATTGTTCCTTCTTTTTTTCCAACTTTTGCATTCCAGCCACTGATAATTAGCAATGCATCTTGACTGTGTATTGGATCAAATTCCAACTGAAGATGATAGGATTCTTTAATTTCTTAATAGTTAGTTTTATTGAGTTGTATATACATTTGAATAATAGTTGCATGGACTAGCTTTCTTTGTAGACAGATAGATCTTATCCCATCACACACAGCACTGTGCTTCAAGATAGATCTTGAATGTCCCTTTTGATGATGAATGTGATGCGATTCTACTTGAATTTGACATTCCCAGCATAATAAGCCATATGACTGTCTGATCAATGCCTAGGATATCATTTTTTATACAGTCCTGCTCATATTTTGTGACTTACAGTTTTCCTCAGTCCCACTCATATTTTGTGACTTACAATTTCTTGGGTTCATATTTTATACATTCCAAGTTGCAGTAATGAATAGATGCCTCCAGCTCCTCTCCTCACTTTGTGTGATGCCCTATCAGCACATAAATGCCCTGGATGCTTTACTCCTTCTACCTCGTGATGGTCGACTCCCGTTTCTGGAGGAAACTCTTCCTCAGTTGTGTTTTGTGTGCCTTCCCATCTGTGAAGCTCATCTTTTGGCACTCTACTGGACAGTGTTCCGCTGCTGGGTCTAAGGTTTTCAGTGGCTAATTTCTCCCAAGTGGACAAGCTATTTCTTCTTCATCTCCTTTTTCAGTCTGCAAGCTCTGCTGAAAACTCTCACGTAGGGTAACCCTGCTGGTATTTGAAATATCAGTGGCACAGCTTCAGCATCTTCAGCTACTCCGTGGGGTACCATGGCATGATGGACTGGTAGACGAAGGCAGGGCCTGCTTTCCAGGACTGGTGGTTTTATATTTGGAAGGGGAAGGAAGAGTGCGAGAGACATTCAAGGAAGAAGGTCATAGGAAAATGGAGGCAAAGGTTGTCAACTATAATCCACAGAATGCCAACGGATGCCAGAACCAGCAGAGGCTATGGAGAAACTAGGAAAGATTCTTTTATAGAGACTTTGTAAGGGTTGGAACCACTTTTTCTGTCAGGGGTCATTTGTATATTTATAGTCTGATTCGAGGGTCCTTTAACTCACCCCTAATATGACGGTTGGAACTGCTTCTCTTTGGTGAGCCTTGCAAAAATTAAAAAAATATGCATACCAAGGGCTGGATGCTCCATCACTCCATTAGCATAAGCATGGCCTGGTGACACCTTTTAAAAATGTCTAAGCTCCAAAACTCTGGGGGGAAAACCCACTGTTTTTTCATATTTTATGTCACTCACTTAGTGGTTAGGGCATTTTCTTTATTTATAGTAGTTATTGCTCTGTAAAATCACTGAATTATAAATTAGTAAATATTTCTATAGAAATACATTATTAGATTCCTTTGAACCTCTTGTTACATTATGTGTGTGTATGTTTTAATATATCTTATTTACTATAAACCTGTATTTAATCTCATGAACATAGAATACATGTCCAACAACATAACTCATGCCTGAATGAAGTTTATATATATATATATAAAACACATATTCTTTCTGTAAGGCACATCACAGCAACATTATAGTGCCCTTTGACATTTTGCTTTGGGGCCACTTTCAACAGTGTGATAACCCACAAAAAACACAAATAATTTAAAACAAAACAAAATATGGTACTAAGTAGACTGTGAGAAGGATACTTGCTTATATTATGATGGATGTAGACATAAATCACCTTGCTTGACCTTAGCTGCCAATGGAATCATTGGGTGACTCAAAATTTTCACACTCTGTTTATTGTTTGGGAAGCATAAACAAAATTATCCTTCATCCAGGCAAATTTTCCACAAAATATGCCTGGCGTTTCTGGATCACAGATATATCAAGCAGTAGAGTGCCCACCCAGATGCCAATTGTTCCTGCCCCACTTGCATGTTCTTTGTTACCCCACCGGAGATAATACAGAGGTACCATACAATGAGAATAAAGAAAATAGAAAATGTGTGGGGACAAGTAATCCAGAGGATGAACGGACCACAGCAAACCTTAGCCTCCACAACCTGAGACCAGAAGAACTAGATGGTGCCCAGCTTTCACTGCTAATTACTCCGAAAGGGATCACAAAAGAGGGTCCTGAGTTGAGTGGGAAAACAAAATGGAACAATACCTCAGATCATAAAACAGATCAGGCTTCCTGGTCTGAAGGAAACTTGGACTCCTTTAGTGACTCTTCACTCTTGGACCTATACTCACTCCTCTGACTCAGCTTTCAGCCCAACAATATACAGGCTTGGAGGGGAAGAATAGCATCTGAGAGGGATACACTCCTTAGAACAAGAAACTGTACAAAATCAAAAGGACATCACTTGCTTATGGGTGAAAACTCTTAAAAGCAAGAAGGATCAGGAAAGAAGGATAAATAATATAAAAACACAGGAAGTGGGAAGAATGTGGGTATATCTTGGCGACTGCTGTCAGTGTCTGAATTGTTGAATGGAAGACCGATTTACTCTATAAAGTTTTAAATTATAAAAAAGTTTAATAAAAGTGTAAAAGAAAGCAAACAGTTTTATTAAGTGTGCATTAAACCAGAATAGTATACGAATCATAGAAAATTCACATACAAATTGCAAAGATCAAGGGACTTTATCTTTTTACACAGCTAGGCAGATGCAACTAATTTTATTTATTTTTGTACTAGTTTTTTTTTCCTCAATCCATTTTGTGTATGTTCAGAAGCCAAATGATTACTTGTTCTCAGATAAGATTTGGTGTCCCCATTTGTCATAGGTAGATCGTCTTAAGTTCACCTGGAAATTAGGTAAGCAACCTGTGTTTGTTAATTGTTCTTATCAATTAAAAAGAGAAAAATTGGCCCTCTCCCCTCCCTCCCCCCCAATTGCCTCTGTTCTGGAGCCCTCTAGGTAGTTATCATTTAAAGAACTACAGGGACATAGTGACTAGGCTAGCTGACTTGCTCTGAAACCTGCAATCTGGGAATGAAACCTGCATAATGCATGGCCCTTTGAAGACCCCAGAGCCTTGCTTTTTAATGCAGATGGCCCTTGTGCTCCTGTAAACCTGGGCGAGGAGTCCCAAAGTGGTGCAAAGGGTTAAGCACTGAACTAATTACTGCAAGGCTGGCCGCTCAGGCTCACCGAGACGTGCTGTGGAAAAAGAATCAATTCTGGTGAGTCATCCTGACTGGCCATATCTCCCCCACTAGAATGCAAATGCAACATCCCAGAATAAGTCCTGGCAAACAGAATCCATCTTGAAGACTAACTACATGCATACCTGATTAGCATAGCCCTGCCTAATCCAGGCAAACCCCCTCTTTCCCTGAGTTTTGAAGAATAGGTATAGGCAAGTGAATACCTGCTGTAAGCTCTTTCACTCCTGAGTAGCAAGGTTAGTGTTATATGGTCCATCCTGGTCACCATGGCCAAAACTAACACATCTCTTTCTTTTAATGAGCCTTTGCTCCTGGGGGCAGAGAGAGAGAGAGACAGAGAGAGACAGAGAGAGAGACAGAGAGAGAGAATACTCATATCTTTAAAACCAGAGTTAGGTTTGAAATCTACCTGGAACCAAACACCACTGAATTACACTCTTACTTTCCCATGAAACTTTCCTCTTCTTCAGTGAGTTACATTTTATAGAGTTGTTTTACAGACCTTTGAGGAAACATCTTTGAATTGTAAAGTTGGCAAGAGACTTCTTTATTCTTTACAAAGACTAACATACATTTAAAAGAAGCAGGAAAAGAATGTTCAGTGACAATTTTTCTAAAGAAAATACGTCAACACTTTAAGAGAAGTGGGGAGACATAAGTCTGAATTTTTCTTCCTATGGGAATAATTAAGCATCTGTAAAACTTAAGGTTTTATATAAAATCTGTTAGGCCAGTATTTTCAGTGATTTGGTAGGTACGACATAATAATCCTCCACGAAGAGGTATAATATAATGTAATCATTTCCATGATGAGCTCTGCTATGTTCAGCGCTAATCATTCCAACATGTTTCCTGTGGGTGTGGCCTACTTTCAATCAATGTGAAAAACTTGGGCCAAGCCTACTTCCTTTTTGCTTGGACTGAATCCTGCACCTGGTGTGCCAGCTGACCTCCAGGTCTTTGGGCTTGGGCCAGCATCCTGCCAAAGTGCCTACTCTGTGAGAGTTCTCAGCAGGCTATCACCTTACCTGCTGACCTTGCATTCATTCACCTCAGCAGCCAAAATCTAAGGTCTTGCAAGGCTGGAGCTCTGGAAACCAAGGGAAAAGCCTCCTGATTGACATCTGACCCACCTCTACTACGGTGCAAGCCATGTTCTTGATGGGAATCTGTCTATATGCATATATAAGCTTCGCTGGTTTTGCTTCTCTAGAGAGTCAAGCTTAAGATAGCATTTCAACTCTCTCGTTTTTATGTTTGTAAACGTAAAATTCCCCTATAGTTTATCTTCTAATGACCATGGAAGTTTCAGAATAACTGGTGTTGGGTTTTAATGAGTAACTCAATTCACAATAATAATTCACTGTATTATGTTATGGCAGCTCGAGGAAACATACACAAATGCTACCCGAGCATTCGCAACAAAAATGCAATTGATCATGAACATGTAAAGTGTGAACCTGATAGTACCATATATACTCAGGCATAAGCTGACCTGGATATCAGCTGAGGCACCTAATTTTACCACAAAAATGGCATAAAAATGTGCTGAAGAACTTGGCTTACACACAAATATATATGATAATTCGAATGATTTTAACAGTGATATTAAAGTCTAACGTATATGTGCACATTTCAATGAAAGGTAATCCCGTGGGGTGTGGAAATTACTGAACAATAGCATTAATATCACAGTCAAAGAAAATTATGCTGAAGGTAATGGAAAGACAGTTACAGCAATACATGAACAGAAAACAGTCAGAAATCAAGGTACGATCCAGAAGAGGACATGAAACAGTGTTATTGTTCATGTCAGATGACACTTGGCTGAAAGCAGAAAATACCAGAAAGATGTTTACTTTAAAAAAATCAATTATGCAAAGGGATTTGGCCATGGGGATTATAACAAACTGTCGATAACATTGTGGAAAAATGGAAATTCTAAACAACTGCGTTCAAGCAGAAGCTGTGTGCAGACCAAGAGGCACTTGTTTGAACAAAGACTGGGACACTAGGTGGTTTAAAACAGCAGTGGTATGTGTGAGGGCTGTATCTTTTCAGCATCTTTATTCAATCTGTATGCTGAGCAGATAAGCCAAACCGCTAACTCCATGAAGATCATGGCCCGAAAGCCAAGACGTTGAACCTGAGCACTTACTGATGAGGATCAAAGGCTGCAGCCTTCCATGGGGATTCAACATCATGGTAACGTTGCCAAGGATTTCATTTTCCTTGGATCTGCCCTCCCTGCCCATGAAAGCAGCATTGAAGAGCTAGAACAAGTAGTATGAAAATTTTCTGCAGATTTAACATCTTTTTATATTTATCATGATGGTTTTTTTTTTAGTGGTCAACCTGTGAGGATTTTTGCTTTGTTATGTGTTAGAAAGTAAACTTAATTCTGTGAAGACTGAGATGCACACTCACCATGGTATTTTCGGTCGCTTTATATGCAGGTGACTGTTGGACAGTTAATAAGACATAACGAAGAGGAGTTGATGCCCTTGAATCATGGTGTCGGTGAAGCATATTCAGTGTACTATGGACTAGGGAAACAGACAAAAATCTGTCTTGGGATGAGTACAGCCAGAATGTTCCTTAGAAGCACGAATGGAGATGCTTTGGAGGCATGGTCTTGGATAAGACGCAGGAGGGGCCAGAGAAGGACTTCTTACGTGGTAAAGTGTCAGTCAGTGAGAAAGAAAAGGCCCAGGGAAGAAATGAGGAAGTCAAAGAACTGAACAGAAAATTGCAAAAGGCAGCTTTAGAAGACAAAGTAAAATATTATAATGAAATGTGCGAAGACCTAGAATTAGAAAACCCAACACTCTCCCAGCCTTCCCCTTCCCCCACCAGCCCCAAAACACTCAACATTTTTAAAATGAAAGAACTCAGGGGAAAAAAATTCAAGTATTTATGAGCTCTCTTTCAAGTGTTGAAAAGCAAGGTTACTTTGAGAACAAAGGTGTACCTGACCCATGCCATTGTATTTTCAATAGCTTCATATGCCTGTGAAAGTTGGACACTGAAAAGGAAGGCAAAATGAACTGAAGCATTTGGTTTATGATGCTAGCAACAAGATTGAAAGTACCCAACTACTATCCAAAAAAAGAAACATCTGTCTTGAAGAAGCACAGCCACCATACTCCTTTGAGGCAAGGGTAGTAAGACTTCATCCCATGTGTTGTTTCGAGAGAGCATTCCTGGAGGATATCATGTTTGGCAAATTAGAAAGACAGAGGGGGGGGAAAGGAATGCCCATGACAAGATAAAGTTGCATTGTTGCTGCGACCATGGGCTCAGAGACAAGAACAGCTGTGAGACTGGTAGAGGCAGGTGTACATGGGGGTGCTATGCATCAGAACGGACTCCAGGGCAAGCAACAGCAGCTACAGCAACGTCGGGTTCTTGCTCGACCTTTTTTTCTTTCGCAATTTTGTCTATATCATCTCTTCTTTCCTGTGTAGTTTATGCTGAGGAATCACAGCTTACTTACCTTTGTAGATAATTCACCCTTATGGTTACCTTTTGTAGATGATTTCTGGTTTTCCTGAGTTATTCTTAGGATTCTCTCCTAGTCTTTGCCTTTGAAAAATATGATTGTAAATTGTCTTGGGAATTTGTGTGTGTGTGTGTGGTGTGTGTGATCTGTCATGTTTGAAATGTGTTCAAATTTTGAATTTCTACTCATCTTTCATGCCATCAAGAAGTTTTCTTCCAACAATCCTTTGACCACTTGCTCTGCGAGTTTTATTGTTTCTTCCTGTTCCAGAGTTCTCATCCTGTATGTTATTTTTCTTGATGGTGTACCACATAATTCTTAAACTTCCTTGAAATTTTACTGTTTTTTTCCTATGATTACTTTAGTAGATTAAGGGGGGAATGATGGGACTCTCTACACCTGTAGACTCTTTCAGATTCAGGAACCCACAGGGGCAATTTTACCCTGTCCTGTCGGGTGGTTTTGAGCTGGCATTTGCTCAATGGTAGTTAGCTCAGTTTGAATTAGCAGACTAATATTAAGAAATTTATTAAGAGAGCAAAAAGTCCACTCACTTGCTCTTCCATGAAGCCAATTCTATTCCTTTGCACTTTGATGATCTATTTCTGAAATATTACTAATATTCTGGATTTCTGTTTTAGGATGATTTAAAATTTTTCCTTTATTTTTTCAGTTTTTTTCTTATAGTGTTTTCTTCTAGTTTTTATTATAGTGTCCTGATAGTGTTTTGCAGATTTCTCAAAATAATTTGCATTTATATTGCTTTTTGTAGCTATATCTCTCCATCCATTGAAGGAGGATGAATACTATTTTTTTTACATTCCTTATCAGATAGTTCCAATACCTTTTCTTTTTGAGAAAGGTCTTCTAACTCTGTGCACCGGTTACTTGTTTGAGCCATTTTATCTTGTTTGTTAGGGAAACTGTTCTTTGCAAGACTTCATGGTAGTGGTGAGTGTATGTTGGTGAGACAATCACTACTTGCTTCCTTTTTTGTTGTTAGCCACTGTTATGCTGGTCCTGAGCAAGTAGACCTCGTTATGGCTTAGTTGCATTAGGCCAGCTGACAATGGCTATTTCATTTCTGGAGGCTTTGTTCTACTTTTTCCTAATCAGTATTCATTCTACTTTTTTATCCCTTCCCCTTATGCTCAGGGTCTTGGGATTATCATAGATACCCATTTCATCTGTAGCTCATGTCTTTGTTGTAAGGGTTTATACAGTATATCTATCTAGTTCTCCACCTTACTAGAAGTTGAATGCTGTAAACCTTTATGGAAGAAAACTGCCACATCATTCTATGGAAACACTGGTAGGCTTAAATGACCAACATTTTGGCCTATAGTTGGGATTTTTAACACTTACCTATCTGAGCTCCTTGCAGAGAAACCATTTATTAGTAAAATGGGAATGTGTGTAGTGATAGAGAGATTAATCTGTCTTTTGTATTTGCTTTTCGAAAATTATTCCCATGTAGAGAAGACACTTGGAGAATTCTGATGAAGATATTTTGCACTCTTTAGACTATTAACAAAGGAACCTGGGTTGAATTGTACACTCGGAATTCTCTCTCATGCTTTCTTCACTGTTTAGTTCTCTGAATGACTACAAATTTCTTCTGATAATAAAAAAGTGACACTTTGTGACATATACATATTATATATTATAGACAGATTATAAACTAGAAAATTACCAAGCAGTTATTTCTGTTCATAATTGGCTGAAATTAGGTTTGCTAATTGAATTGGTTGCTGGGGGTTGGAGCAAGCAATGACATGTTCACAGCAATGCAAATGACATGTTCATCAATGCAAATGGACTTCTCCAGATGGAATACATAGCTATCAAATTGACTATACCTACGGGAAAAGATGATGAAGAAGCTTAATCTCTGCAACTAAAACCAGGCCAGGAACCGATGGTGAAACAGGCAGACCATCATCAGGTAGCTTGGTGCACATAATTTTGACTCTGGTGTCTGCTGATACACTGAGTATTGTAAAATAAAACATTATAGTCTGTGATATGATTATATGCTTGATCTATTTCTTATTTAGTCCCAAAAGTTAAGGAATGCTTTAGAAACTATCTGACTCAATTAAGTGGTTACCAGAAAGACAGTGTTTTCAGATACTGTTAGAAAGCACTTTACTATTAAAATTATTCTTAAGGCTCCAGTGCACATCCCCTGGTCTAGTTGTATTTGTAAGGTAAAGTTGGGATCATGGTAGTGGGGGGTGGAGGAAGCATTTAAGAACTGGAGGAAAGTTGCATATTTCATTGTTGTTACACTGTACTTTGCTTGACTGGCTTGTCTCCTCCCTACAACCCTTCTGTAAGGGGATGTCACTTTACCTACTGTTGGGCTTTGGGTTCACAATTTGTACTCCCCCTCACTTATAATTATATAATTTTTGTTCTTTGAAGCCTGATACCTGATCCTTTCAACACCTCGTGGTCACACAGGCTGGTGTGCCTCTTCCATGTGGGCTTTGTTGTTTCTGAGCTAGATGGCCATAAACATGGGGAATTCAGAACAGAGGAACCCTTCAGGACCAGTGGTGAGAGTGGTGATACCAGGCGAGTGGAAGGAAGGTAGAGTAGAAAGAAGGAGCCAATTGTAGGGATCTACCTATTACCTTCTACCTGGGGTATAGACAAAGGGGAAGTGGATGAAGGGACACATCAGACTGTGTACGATATGACAAAATAATGACAATTTGTAAATTTTAAGAGTTTTATGAGGGATGGGGAGTGGGGAGGGAGAGGAAATATGAGGAGCTGATATCAAGGGTCTAAGTAGAAGGAGGATGTTTTGAGAATGATGATGGCAACAATTGTACAAATATGGTCTGTGTACAATTGATGTATGTATTGATTGTGGTATGAGTTGTATGGGTCAGCCCCCAATAAAATGATTTAAAAAAAAAGATTCTTAAGGGATCCCCCCTGGAAATAATAACATAGACCTGCACTGTCCTGTGAAATACAAAGTATTTATCTGGTCAGCTATAATTTTTAGTAACTCTATATACAATAAAGCAATATTGTGCCACCATTTCCATGAGTCTATTAAAGTTTTGAAACATGTAGTTTTTACTCAGAAGGAGTACTATAGAAAGAACACTGAATTTGAATTACAAAAAAGAATGTGTACCATCTCAATAATTTTTACATAGTTAAATAATATTTTCAGATACTTATGTTAAATTTATCATTTTCTTTTTAAATATGACTCCCAGAAAATTTCACTTTTCTTGTGTGGTTCACATTGAGCATTGCTGGTGTAGACTTACTGGACTCTTATGTGATCTCTACAAGCAGATGATAATAAAATTGTATCATCATGAGATCACTGTTTAATTTACAGCATACAATATCATGCATTAGTTTTTCTAAAAAACAAAACCAAATGACTTAGACACAAATTGAAAAAGAGAGGGACTCTATTCTTCATTACTTTAAATTGGTATTCGAGAGATCTTTCTTATTTGTGTGTTCCTGCCTGAGATGTTCGGCAGTCAGCTGTCATGTGTGAACTCTGCGGTGACCTCAGAACCCTAAAGCATTACCTGACAAGGTGAAGAGAAACAGAGACAGTTTTTGTTGTTCCTAATGGGATTTGTCCAGACAGTGGTGGAAGATCTAATGATGATACATCTGTGGAGTTGTTTTTGGTGCTTCTGAGTCAGATCCAACTCCCCGTGACTCTGGACACCATAGAAGGAAACACGGCCAGCTCTGCCCCCTCCTCACAATTGTTGTGAGATTTGAGCGCACTTTTGCAGACACTGGGTCAGACCATCTTCCTGAAAGTTTCCTTTTATTTCATGGACCCTATAATTTACCAAATATGATGTCCCTTTCAAAGACTGGTCTCTTCTGACAGCATGTCCAAAGTGTATGCAACGAATTCTTAGCATCCTTGTTTCTGAGGAGCATTCTGACCATATTTCTTCCAAGACAGATTTGTTTGTCTGGCAATCTATGGTACTTTTAATGTTCTTTGTCAACATGCTTCAAATACTCCATACCCCTCCCCTGCCTTATTCATCGCTTAGTTTTCACAAATGTACGAAGCTGTTGAAACTACCATGGCTTGGGTAGTAAGGTACACCTTGGACTTCACAATGACATCTTTGTTGGTTAGCACTATGTTTATTTACTTAATGGTCAAGTGAAATCTTTGTTCAAGGAGCAATGCGTACTTATAAGCTAATTTCCTGGAAACAAAACATATGTTTTAAGCATGTTTAGCTTAGTTAACAGCTAATATTGAGACACACACAGAAACGCAAAGCAAACCTAATATAAACATGTCTCCCAAAGCAACAATAGCTTAATCCTGCTTCTATGTCTATTAATTTAGACTTATCAAATTTTTTTAGTTAGTGGCAAAGGAGATTTATTAAACAGTAATTAGTTACTTTCTATGGATAGAAAAATGACTGGAAGAATATTAGTCTTTTAGTAATTAACCTGGGCTAAAAATAAATTATGCACCATCCCACTACTTTTCAGTCATGCATCCAAAAGGTCTATACTGATACTTTTATCTCGCAGAGCAAAGCTAGCCTTCACCATTTTAACCAGAATTTTCTTTCCTTTATTTTTTTTCAATCAGAATTTTCATGCCATTTAATTTATCATTTCTCTAATTAAGAGAATGATTATACTTCAAGACTACTATATAACTTCTTGACCAGAATTCCTCTCTGTACTACTCCGCCTATGAATTTTATAGCATTGCTGTGCCAATTAATGGGAGCATTATGTTTATAAAACAAACATTAAAGTTTTCTTCATTTTGTTGTCCAGCTATTACTCTGTAGATCCAGGATGCCTTCCATAAGGGTAAAAGTCAAGATGAACTTGAATCGCAGATGCATCTTTATTTGGAAGTCTCATCTGCCAACATAGCATGTTCACCAACGTGAGGGTCAGGAACTTTGAAAGGCTTTACAATTTTTTGCTTATGGGCTTCCTTTATGGGAAGCAGTAACAGCAGTCATTGCCGTCTTTTAGGTGCTTGTTTAGCCTTTTTTGCTTCCTTGGCAGCCCTGGGCCTTGTTCTCCTTGGGCCTTTCTAACTTCAGGGTTCTGATTTCTCCTGGCCATTGTATTAGCAAGAGGTGCACCAGTGATGGGTCCTCTGGAATCTGACTGCATGGTGGGTTCTTCTCCTTTGAATTTCTTTCAATTGCTCCTTTTTGTGCTTCCGTCTGTAGAGAACAGTTCAGTTTGACTGCTTATGGTTCCTCTTAGAAAGGAATGCTTATCCACGCTTTGCATTGAGAAGTTAGAAGACCTTTTCATTGGTCCTGGTGTAGCTCCTTCAGTGTCCTGGGTAAATCTTATACCTGCTGAAATGGCACAGTTCAACCTTCATGGCTGCAGCTATAGAGGAACAAGGAAGATGGCGAAGAGGAGCTCTTTAGCACTATAAAGAATACATTGAACAAACACACTTTAAAATCTTGTACAGCAGATTTTTTCCAATGTAATATGTTGCTTGGTTTCTTAACTGCTGTTTTCATGCGTGTCGATGGTGGATCTAAGCAAAATGAAATTTTTGATAGCTGTTCATCTCGATTGGTGGTGCTGTGATTATGTGTTGGGCTGCGAACCACAAGGTCAGAAGTTGGAAGCCAACAGCCAGCTCTGGAAGAGAAAGGTGGGGCTTTCTACCCTCTGTAAAGAGGGACAGTCTCTGGAACCAATGGGGACACTTCTCCTTACCCTGATCTTTCGTGTGCCCATGAGTTAGAATGAACTCGATGGCCATGAATTTGGCTTTGTTTTATTTTTTTCCTCTATCAGGATGTTGCCTCTTGATCCAATTGTGAGAATTTATTATTATTATTGAGTTGCAATTTATGCTGAAGGCAGTTGTCTTTGATCTTCATTAGTAATTGCTTCAAGTACTCTTGGTTTTCAGTAAGCAGGGTTGTCTGCATACAGTAGGTTGTTAATGAGCCCTCTTTTTCCAATGTTCCCTCTTTCTTCTCATATAGTCTAGCTTTGAGGATTATTTGCTTGGCACACAGATGGAATAAGTATGGTGAAATGTTCCCTCTTTCTTCTCATATAGTCTAGCTTTGAGGATTATTTGCTTGGCACACAGATGGAATAAGTATGGTGAAAAGATACAACCCTGGCACATACCTTTTCTGATTTAAACCATGTAGGATCCCTGGTAGTGTAGTGCGTTATGCCTTGGGGGGTTAACTGCAAGGTCATCAGGTAGAACCCACCAGCCTCTCTGCCAGACAAAGGTGAGAATTTCTGCTCCTGTAAAAATTTATAGCCTCGGACACCGTAGAGAGCAGTTATATTCTGTCCTAGGGTTGTTATGAGTTAAATTGGACTCATTTGCAGTGTTTTTATAGTTGTTTCTTTTGAGCAGTATCTTCTTCCTCTATTTGAATGACTGTGTCTTGGTCTCCGTACAGATTCTGAATGAACATAATGAAATGATCTGGAAATCCCACTCTTTTCAATGATACTCAATGTTTGCTATAATCCACCCAGTTGACTGTGTCTGAATAGTCAATAAAGCACAAGTAAACACCTTTCTGGTATTCTCTGCTTCTTGCAAAGATCTATCTGCAATGATATAGCCCTCATTCCACTTCCACTTCTGAATTCATTTTCCATATCTGATAGCTCCTTCTTGATTTACGACTGTAACATATTTTGAATTACCTTCAGTAAAATTTTACTTACATATGATATTAATGAGAATTAGTATATAATTAGCATGCAAAGGCTTATTAACCCTGACATTTTTCTTTTACTATGTAATGTGCCATGAAATGATTGCTTTTATGCAAGGCAGGTCTCAAAGTTTCATTTTCTGTCCTTAAAAAAACTGATGACTTTTTTCAGAAAAATGGAGAATGGAGTGCAAAAAGGTGGCCTGTGAAGCAGGACATTTGACCAAAGCCTAGGTTTTCAACTATCTAGGTTTATTTTTAAAATTTTAAGGTTTTGATCCGATGGTTTGAGTTTGACTTATTTATAATATTTTAAGTGTGTGTGGCTGCTATTATAGGTAAGTGCATATGTGCCTTGGGGCTCTGTCAATAGGTGCAGAATAATATGTTTATATATATGCTAAATTTCTATTTTAAGCATACTTAAAAAAAATCTATCCAGACACATTCAGTATCAACATGCATTGGAATGTCTTCCTTCTCATTTTTCTATTATAATTAATTCAATTTTTGGTAATGAGGTATGAGGATAATAGGTAAATGTAATCTATAGAGTCCAAATTTTATTTTAGTTGTAAGTATCATTATAGTCCCTTCGTAAATATTTATAAGGTCTAATAACATGCAGGAAACTGAAAATATTTGAGTTAATTTACAGTATCGTCTCACTTCATTTCCAGTTCTTTTTGCTGGCAGGACTGCTGAGAAACCCGGTACTCTACTCAGTTTTCACTGAAATTTGACTTTCCCCCAAAGCACAATTGCCCCTGCAGCTCTTCTTAATGAGGTATCTCACCTGCACCATTTATTTGGTCCATGGTAGACAGAGCTTCAGCTATTGTCTCATTCTTATGCCATCTGTGTGGATCCTGTCTCGCATTGTTTTATTATAGAAATGTCTGAATGAATGTCCTTCTTCTCTATCCACCAATATATCTCTTTATTTGTCACTTGGACTTTTAAAACATACTAGTCATGTGTCCACTTTTTTCCTCTCCCAATTGCCATAAGCGCTGGGATTGGGAGATAGTGATCCCCTCATGCATAAGCATGCGTATTATATGCCTTACACTGGGTTCTCTAAAGAGACAAAACTAATGAAGCTAATATCTATGATAATGTGTGGCCATTGTTAGGTGCCACTGAGTGACAAGAATTGGGTAGAAATCTAGCATAAAAGAAAAGATGGGATAATTGTCCTCAAGGGCATTGTTAGATACTGTCAAGTCGATTCTGGCTCCTGGTGACCCAGCATACAACAGAATCAACTGTCTGACCCTCCATCATTCTCACCCTGTTTATATGTTTGTGATGAGGGTGGCAGTCACTGTGGCAAATTTATCTTGTTGAGGGTTTTTCTTTTTCTTTTTCTATTTTGTCACTGGCATTTTATTATTTGTTTTGAGATCAGTACAGAGACATCAGGAACAATTTGTACACAGTTCTAATTACACATATCAAAATCCCCAAATCAAATGTAGATGCCATTCTTTTCTCAGTCCCAGTGACTTTCCAGCTATAAATTTTGAGGCCCACATTTTAAAGAGGTTATTAAATACTATTATCTTCAAATTTTGATAAACTGTTACATCTTAATTCCAACTAACTCACAATTTAATGTCACGCACACTACACACTCAAATGCTCAGCCCTTCACAGCACATAACAAAGTTATCAGGAAAACTGGACTACTACAACCAAAGATGCAACAGAATGTGCACAGTTCTGACAAGAAAGCCATGAAGACAGAATGGCTTTCGGACACATTGCTCAAAAAAATGCAATAATATGAAAACAAAATTTTAAATGTTTAAGTCATACAAATGCACAACAATGATTTCAAATTTCCAGTGAGTAAGTTTTGTATTAGGGATATAAAAACTACCTCACCCCGCCATGGTAAGTATGTAGATACCCAAGATAGTCAATCCTTCCTCCCACAATTCAATATCCCACATTTTCTGGCTGTAACAAAAATAAATAAATAAACAACCAGTCAATGATTTTGTTTTTGAAAGTATTTATACTTAAAAAAATTTGGCTGAGTCCCGGTGGCATAGTGATTGTGCACAGGACTGTGGCCCACTGGGTTGGAGGTTCAAATCCAGCAACAAGGCTGGACCTCCTACTCCTACCACCAGAGGGCAGTGATATCCCCCAAAAACCAAAAAATAAAAAAAAATTAGATGAAGGGCAATTTCCTCCTTCTTGAAAATGTTTTTAGAGGGCTGAGCCCTGGTGGCATAAATGGTTGAGTGTGGGACTGCGGCCTGCGTGCTTGGCGGTTCAAATCCAAAGCGCCTTTCAGGAGCAGCACTGGGTAGCGCCCACGACCACCCCCCCAAAAAAAACAAAAGGGATGGCAGGGATGCCCACGCCCCCCCCCCAAAAAAAAAAAAAACAAAAAGAAAAAACAAACAAAACAAAAAACAAAAAAATGTTTCTAGAGCTACTAGAAAATGTGCATTTGCTAAAGAGTTGATAAAGATTCCTCTGAATTCTACAAGAAGGGGGATCACAGGGCCCACTGATGAGATGCGGCCGGTAAACACTAACCAGACGTGGCTTCTTTTTCTCCTGCTTCATCAGGAGCTGCACTCGCCTCCTTTTCGGCAGGTAAATCTTGAGTTTCTTGGTTAGCCACTTTCCCTTTGCTCCCATTTTCCCTTCAGCTTGCGCTTATTTTGTCTGAAGATTTATCCTTTCCTGCTGCCTTTTTTGGCTTTGTCTCCACTTTTGCGGGCACAGATTTCGCTGATAACCTCACCGTTCCCTCTTGGGATCCTTCTCCTCCTTCGCTTCACCCTCCACTCCCCCTCCCCCCCCTCCTCCCGCCTCCAGCTGACCTTCTTTTGGGCATTTTGGCTGTGGAGAGGAAGCTTGCTGGATGCCTGTGGACTTGGGGGCACTGGGAGCTTTCTGGAAACAGTCGTTCGCCTGCTGCTCTGCCCACTGCCTCAGCCAGAGAGTCTCCCTCTTTTTTGCTGTCCCTCTACCAAGCATGATGTCATTTTGCAGGGTCTGATCTCTCCTAATAACATCTCTAAAGTACATGAGACCGGAACATTCTGGATGTGCTTCCAAGACAGAACGGATTGTTCTTTGACAGTCCATAATACTTTCCCCATTCTTTGCCAGTACCCTAATGCAAATGCATCGATTCTTCCTCTGTCTTCTTTATTCAATGCCCCACTTTCACGTGAATTGAATGAAACTAACCTTGGCTTAGGTCAGGTACTCTTTTGTCCTCAGAGTAACTTCCTTGCTTTTCAACCCTTGAAAGTGAACCAGTGTGGATAATTTGCTCATGGCAGTGTGCAGTCGGATCTCTCCACTCCTGCTTTCATGAGCCCTGAGTGTGGAACCAAGCAAGATGAACTCTTGGCAACTTTCATCTTTTCTCCATTTGTCACAATGTTACCAAATGGTAACATTTTATGGTAACATAGTTGGGGGGATTTGGATCCTTTTAACATAAAGCGGCATCCATAGTGAAGACTGCCATCCTGGATCTTCATCAGCAAGTGCTTCAAGGCTGCCTCCTTCTCTGCAAGCAAGGGTATCTAGTGTCATCTGCATGGTGCAGGTTGTTAGTAAGCTTTCCTCCAATCCCGATGCTTACCTATCGAAAGATTTATATCAAGAATATGGCTCACGTGGTTGTAGAAAGGGACAGGTTCCAAGTTGAGACAGCCTCCAAGTCCATGGGTTAGATTTGAGGCGGGAGCCTTCTCCTGAAGCTTGGCCTGCAGGTTTCTCCTAAAGCTGCAGGAGCTGAGGATCCCAAGATTGGCAGGAAGACAGCAAATTTGTACATGTGGAGGTGAGTGAAGCTAACAGCAGGTTAGATGGCAGGCCGCTGGCTCAAGTTTAAAGATCATGATTCAGCATCTAGACTTAGCAAAGAGCCAGCGATTTCCCCCACATGTTCTCTCCCATTGGAAGCAGTCACACTCTTGAGGAAATGCTTTGATTAGTTGGATCAGACTGTTGCATCCATCCTTATCTTTTTACCAATAATTGGCTACTTCTAGCAGACCCCATTATGGAAATGGTTACATCATGTTAGATCACACCCTGGGAGGTTATTAGGCCTTAAGAGCCAAGCTACTCAGAATCCTGGCCCCACCAGGTTGATACAACATCTTAACTGTCACATTATTCTGATTACCCTCCAGTTCTAAATTGGCTACAGAAAAAAAGCCCAAATGTATGGCTACGCTATAAGGTTTTCACAGTCTAAAATGCACCTGTACTTTCTCCCTTTTTATTTTACTGTGTTCTCTTTATCCCTGGAAGAAACACGTGTTGATTATGAGTTAGTCAAAGAATTCTGTGGTGGTTTATTTATGCTTGCATGCATTTTTATGCCAACACAAATATATTTCATTTGTACACTAGAAAATAGCATTTGCTTTATGTCTGTTGTAAGTAATAGATGGAAAGCACTTATAGTATTCTCTAGTAGATATACATGATAGTTGGAAATTTTGTTTCTTTGCTTGATATGTTTTCCTGATTAACTTTTGAGGTCAGCATCTATAGAATGCCCCTGAGTCTATACTCATGCATAATGACCCCAAAGGACACTATTGGACTTTTTCATAGGGTTTCTGAGATTAAAAACCTTTATTGGTGCAGGTATTTCTCCCTTGACTATCCAAACTTAATCCACAGTATGACCAGAGCTCTTTAGTTGCTTGTTGATATTCCACTGTGGGGATGGACTCTAATGATCTCTATTATTTAAATGCACATGCACGAGCTTTGCCTTTTTATTATTAAATTGTACATGAAGTATTTTTATGTATATGGTCTTCATGTTAATATTTTTATTTACTTATATTCGGAAAAGCATAATTGCTAGGCCACATAAATTTTATTAGGTACTATCACGTTACTTTCCAATAGGGTAGTGGCAACTTATCTTTTGATTGGCAATCTCTGAGGGTCACTATTTTCTCACATTTTCATCTCCACTGTTCAATATCAATTCTTTCTTTTGAAATTGCACTTGAAGGACGCTAGAAGAATAGACCCCGCACCCCCCACCCCCCCGCCACTTAACATGGCACTTTTCGGATGATAGTGAGATTGAGTCTATTTTTAAATGCTTATTGTTTTTCTTCGCTGCTTCGGTGTTGGCCCCTGACTCCTGGTGACCTGGGGGACAATTGCCTGGTCCCATGACAGCTTCGTGACTGGGTGCAGATCGAACAGTTGTGATCTCAGGGTTTCTTTGGCTGATTTTCTACCTCAAGTCACCAGGCTCTCTTTTTCCATCGTAATCTGAACTCCACGGAAACCTGCCGAGCACTGCAGCAACTGAGAGCCCTCTGCTCTGAGGACAGAGGGGCGGCAGCTCTGTAGTGGGAGGCCCAGTGCCTGTGAATCGAACCCTCCTCTTCAGGGAGAAAAGCAAGGATTCTACCTCTGCATCAAGGCTCCATAATTAGCAGCTTACGTGTTCACCTCTGTGATTTGTCTTTTCCCACGCTTTGCCAATTTCCCCTCTTTTGTTGTCTTTCCGCTACCAGTTTTCAGGAAAGCTTTTTAAAAACAATTCTTTTTTCTTCTTTATTTTGATACAATTGTCCCCCTAAGGGGTGCACCATTCTTGGAAGTACTGCAATACCAGGTCGATGCGTGGAGTGGATGGAGCAAGCTCCTGCTCCATCTCCCTGCTCCAAAAGTCCACTTAATCTATTGTCCTCAGACAGAGGACGCATCAGACATTAAACTGATAAGGACAGATACTCCACTTGATCTTAGCCAAAAGGCCATTTTCTTTTGTGTTTAAGGAGTGTGTCCCAAAGTGGACAGTGTCAAATCCTCCCCGAAGGCCAGGATGATCAAGGGTCACCACAAAAGCAGGTGCAAACACTTTATCCAGGATAATGGTTTCTGATTCCTCAGTTTTCGTCAGGGTGGTGCAGAGAAAAAAGAAGCAGCAGATCAATATCTATCTGTTCATACATGTTTTATAAAATTTTCTTCAACCTGTTAGAGAGCTGGCTTTTTCGTAGTTGTTTCTCCATTTAAAACCTTGTTAAATTTTTAATATTTTATTATTTTTCTTACCAGTCAAATATGCTAAATCTTTCCTTTGCTGGATTCTGATTTTTAGCTCTTGTTTAAGAAAGTCTTAAAAAAAAAAGAAAGAAAGTCTTGCCCACTCCAGTGTTATACAATGAATTTTTTGATGGAAAAGCCACCGTGAGGAACTAGCACCAGTGTCAGTTGGCTAGAGTCTGATGTGGAGGGCGATGGTAGTTCTGAGCATATGTTCAGGTGTTATTGAAACCCATCGGCATAGTCACTGAGAATGTTTGGTAGGGAGAGGGCCACTGCGTACCTTCCCATCCCTCCCTCCCAGCACCTTATCCATATGCTTGTGAGTTATTTATCTCCGTAGAGCTGGACAAAAGTTAAAGATCAGTAGCAGTCAATAGGCACCAGCACTACTGTTCCACGAGGTGGTGTTTAGAAAGAAAGGAACGGCATGAAAAAAAATCTAGGTAAGAAAAAGTGAGTAACGAGATCTGGATAGAAATCTAAGAGAAAAAAAATGCAATGATTATCCTAAAGGGTGTTGTTCGGTGCTGTCAAGTCAATTCCGATTCAGAGTGACCCTGTGTAGGACAGAATGAAATACTGCCCAGTCCTGCGACAACCTCACAATTGTTCTTATGTTGTAGCCTCTCAATGCTGCCACTGTGTCCTCTTTCACTGCCCCATTACTTTACCAAGCCTGACGTGCTTCTCCAGGGACAGTCTTTTTTGACAACATGGCCAAAGTAGCATGCTGGCTGTCCTTCTTCCGAAACAGATTGGTTTGCTTTTTGGCAGTCCATGGAACTTTCACAATTCTTCACCAACACCATCATTCAGAGTTTTCCTTTTTTTATTATTACAAGGTCATAAATATGCATTGAACTAAATCACGGCACACTCTCTTAAATGTAATTGCAAACCTTTAAAAGTTAGTACACTATTAAGGATTAACATACATAAATGTGTATATATGTATGTATATATTTCCCATTGTTTTCAGAAGTGTGTCCATTTATATTTTCACTGTCCTCTATTTACCAATGGGTAGTGTCTTTTTCTTTTGATTTGATAAAAAATACCATGGTATACTTTTCTCTCTGGCTAATTGTCAGCGAGGTAAGTGTTTTTTTCATGTATATATTTACAACATTTGTATATATAAATTTACTAGTTACTTACATCATTCTAAGAATGGAAGATACAGTGATGACAAACTGTCTCCATGGAACTTCCATTCTAGTGAAGACACAGAAAGCAGACATATAATGTCAGGTGATAGCATCTTGACTCAAATTTGAAAGTTTAGTGCTATGCCAAATCTTCCTAATGACAGCTTTCAAGAACTGAGGGGCTGTTCTGAGTTCATGGTGTTGGCTCTTCAGTGGTGTTTTGGATTCCTCCAGAGTCAGTTGTGAGTGATAGAAATTCTTGCAAACTCTCAGTTAGGTGACCTCAAGTGGAATTCTTTACACCACTGCAGTTGTGACAAGATACAAGGACTTCCCATTGCCTCCCTGTGTTTGCAGCCCTGGTTGTTAAGCCCTGGCGGGCAAACTAGCTTTCCTGTAGGATGTTTTGATTGGATCTTTTCATTGGGGCCTACAATACCTCAAAAAATAAAACAAACAAGAAAATCCCCACTGACTGCCATTGAATCAATTCAGACTCCTATTGACCCTATAGGACAGAGTAAAATCACTCCTGTAGATTCCAGAGACTACAAATCTTTACCGGAGTAGAAGACCTCAAGTTTTTCCTGTAGAGCATGTGGTGGTTTCATACTGATGACTTTGCCCCAGAGCTCCCTTCATAAAAGTTTAGATGTTGGCATTTAAAAAACTGACCAGGGGAAGGTGTTTAGGGACTCCAATATTCAGTATGCAGACCTTCACTTAGGGCCTTTCTTATCAGTGCAGCATCTCTGCCCTCCAGCAGCAAGCTGAGAATATATGTCTCCTTCTATCTTGAAAGGGACCCAGTAGGTTTTGGGTTGGGCTGCTAACCACAAGGTCAACAGTTTGAATCCACCAGCGTACTCCATGGGAGAAAGGTGAATCTTTCCACTTCCATAACAGCTTGAATTTTTCTGGAGTTTCTGCCTGAGAGACAGATGGACCCTCAGTCTGCTTTCTTGAGAAGGTAGAGGATTTGAGAATCTAATAATTAATTCAATTTTGCTTTTTTCTTAAAAACATTAAAATTTACTATGGTAAAATTGGCATACAAGTGCCAATGAAAATATGCACTATTTCATAAGATGTGACATAAGCTACTACCACAATTAAGAAAACTAATTTATTACCCAGAGAAATTTTCTTATGTAAATTTGTAATTCCTTCATTTTTCCTTACCCACCACCATCCCCATGCAGATACCTAACCTCCTGTCACCATAGACAGGTGTACGTTTTCCCAAGTGT
Source organism: Nesogale talazaci (assembly GCA_004026705.1). Taxonomy (NCBI): domain Eukaryota; kingdom Metazoa; phylum Chordata; class Mammalia; order Afrosoricida; family Tenrecidae; genus Nesogale; species Nesogale talazaci. The sequence goes on along the minus strand of PVJH01005376.1, from coordinate 6,724 downwards.
TTATATATAAAATCCCCATCAGTAGTCTTAAAATTTTATTTTTTAATTTTATTGGGGGCTCTTACAGCTACTACAACATTCAGTACATCATTTGTATCAAGCACATTTGCATACATGTTGCCACATACATTTCCAAACATTTTTCACTTGAGCCTTTGGTACAAGCGCCTCTTTAAAAAACAACAACAACAAAAACCTCCCCTTTCCCCTCCCCCCCTTTTTTAAATGAATCATTTTTTGAGGGGCCTATAAAACTCCTATCACAATCCCTAACAACATCAGTTGTATTCAGGCCACTCTTACACATCCATTGCCATCATCACTCTCAAACATCCTCCCTCCCTCCAGGCCTCCAGCATCAGCTCCCCACATTACCCTTCCTCCCCCCCTTCCCCTTGAACCCTTAGTAACTTGCAAATTATTTTTTTCATCCTGTAAACTGTACAATGTGTCCCAACACTCACTTCCCTGTTGTCTGTGCCCCAGAGAGGAGGCTACGTGTAGATCCCTGAAGTTGGCTCTCCCTCTCCATTCCTCCATCCCTCCACCCTCCTGGTATTACCACTCCTATTACTAGTCTTGATGGATCATCTATCCTAAGTTTCCCATGTTTCCAACTTCACTGTACATCTCCTGGTCTGGCTGGATTTATGTGGTAGAATTGGGGTCATGCTAGTGGGTGGGAGGCAGCATGGGAAGTAGAGGAAGGTTGCATATTTCATCGCTCCTACCCTGTATCTTAACTGGCTCATCTCCTCCTTGTAACTCCTCTGCAAAAGGATGTCACCTCACCTGTTGATGGGCTTTGGGTCCCCAATCTGTACTCCCCCTCATTAATAATAATATAATTTTAGCTCAATGATGCCTGACACCGGATCCCTTCACCACCTCATGATCACACAGGCTGGTGTGCTTCTTCTATGTGGGCTTTATTGCATCTGAGCTGAATGGCCGCTTGTTTACTCAAGCCTTTAAGTCCCCAGATGCTATATCTTTTGGTAGCTGGGCACCATCAGTTTTCTTCACCACATTTGCTTATGCACACATTTGTTCTCAGGGATCATATGAGGAAAGTGAGCATGCAATGTTGTACTTTTTAGTTCTTGAAGCCTGATATCTCATCCCTTTGACACCTCATGATTCCACAAGCTAGTGTGCTTCTTCCATGTGGGCTTTGTTGCTTCTGAGCTGGATGGCTTCTTGTTTACTTTCAAGCCTTTAAGTCCCCAGACGCTCCATCTTTTGATAGCTGGGCACCATCAGCTTTCTTCACCACCTTTGCTTATGCACACATTTGTCTTCAGTGGTCATGTTGGAAAGGTGAGCATCTTGGAATGCCAATTTAATAGAACAAAGTGTTCTTGAACCGAGAAGATACTTGAGTGGAGGTCCAATGCCCATCTGTTTTCCTACTACTAACCCTATAAGTACACACATTAATCACTTTTACCATCCTCACTTATAAATATATGCCCCTATGTACATACCTGTATTTGAACCTCTATAAATGTTCATTATCCCCCCAGTTCCTTCCTCTATTTCCATTTGCTTCCATCTTGTCCCACTATCATGCTCACTCTCCATTTGGGTTTCAGTATTTTTTCTCTGTTACATTAGTCTTAATCAATCCCTATTGGCCTTCTCTCACCCACCTTATCCCTGCATTTGTATCAATTGTTATTCCCTTTTTCCTGGACTGGTCGACATCATCACCTTTCCCCCTCCTCCCCCTCTTCAATGTCCCCTACCCTGGAGCCATCAGACTTGTCATTTTTGCCTCCAACCTCTTTGTCCAGTCTATCTTGTCTAGATAGACCTGTAGAGGTAGCAATATGTACAAGAAAGGTCTCCTAAAATGGAGCAACTTAAGCAAATAAAACAATGATAACAACAGCAAGAAACCCCCTCAATGTACTGTACAATATGTAACAGAATAATAAAAATAAGGGCTGAGCCCTGGTGGCATAGCGGCCATGCGCGGGACTGCAGCCCATCGGGATGGAGGCTTGACCCCAGCTCCACAGAGCAAAGGCTGGGCCTCCCACTCCTACCACCTGAGGGCAGCGATGCCCCCCCAAACAAACAGACAAACAAACAAACAAACAACAACAGCAATAACAAAACAAAAACAACAATATGTAACAGAATAATAAAAATAATAGCAATATAAGAACCTGTATAAAGTTCAAGGTCTGTAGTTGACCTCCTAGAGTGACCCTTGGTTCATTTGGATGGGGTGCCAATACCCTGACCCCAAAGTATATCCTTGTCACTCCATCTGTGACTCTATGCTCTGTTGCACACTCTTAATGCTTTGCATTGGTGTGGTTGTGTCCGACAGGGTATAATCTTGACCCCACTTCTTCTTCCTGGCCCCGATAGGCCTTGGGTCTGCAAGGGTAGCTGTATATCATAATGGGGCTGGCCGTGCAATCCTCTTTGTGCAGTAGCTGTTCTGAGTGGGATTATTGTCCTGAAGGCTCAGTAGGCCAGGATGCACGTCATTCTCTCTTCCTCCCCTTTCATTTGTTCTCATGTGCTCTGGTCAGGCTTATCTCACTCCCCAAGCTTCAGCTTCATTGCTAGCCTCCAAGGCAACTTCCTCTGGTAGAGAGGTGGCTGCCCCTATAGTTGGGGTTGGGGTTGTGTTCTCAGGTCCCTCCACTGGTTCTCCACTTCATGCTGTCATGCTGCATTCACATGCTGGGTCTCCGGGTTTAAGTTTGGTCTCTCTTTCCCTGTAGAGATATAAACAGTACCCTCCCCTTTGATGATTTAGTGCCCCCTTCCCTTTCTACACATCGCCATCTGCCCCCTCTCCCCCCTTGATGGCTGCCATATGTAGCCTTAGATTTGATCTGGTCCCTGCCCTATTACCTGGGCCTTCTCCCAGGATTTTCTCTATAGAGTAGTTTTTCCTGATGCCCCTTTCGAATTTTAAAATTATTAATATGCTTACCTCAGCAGATTCATATTGTACATGTCCTTTTGTGCTTGGCTAACTTCACTTAGCATAATTTCCTCCAGTTCTTCCCATGTGGTGACGTGCTTCATGCGTTCATCACTGCTTTTCAGCGATGCATAATACTCCATTGTATGTAAGTACCACAGCTTTTTAATCCATTCATCAGTTGATGGGAATATGGACTGCTTCCAACTCCTTGCAATTGTGAACTGTGCTGCGATGAACATTGGAGCACAGATCTCTGGTCGTGGATTGTTGCTTGTCTCTTCTGGGTATATGCCCAGCAGAGAAATTGCTGGGTAGTTCAATATGGTAGTTCAATTTCCACCTGTTTTAGGTATCTCCAAATTGATCTCCATAGTGGCTGTACATACCTGCAGGTCCACCAGCAGTGGATAAGCGACCCTATCTCCCCACAGCCTCTCCAGCATTTGTTACTTCCTGACTTTTTGAATTGGGCTATCCTTGAGGGTGTTAGGTGGTATCTCGTTGTTTTGATTTGCATTTCTCTTATGGCTAGTGATTGGGAACATTTTCTCAAATATATATATTGGCCTCTGATTTCTGCCTCTGTGAAACTTATGTTCAATTCCTTTGCCCATCTCCTCAGTGGGCAGTTAGTTTTGCTCTTTTTGGAAGCTATCAGGGTATTATAGATTTTAGTAATAAGACCTTGATCTGATTTGTCATTGCCAAAGATGTTTTCCCAGTCTGTCTGCCCTCTTATTACTCTCTTGGTGAATTCTTTCGATGTGCATAGGTGTTTTATCTTTAGTATATCCCATTTTTCTATTTGAGTCTCCTCTGTGTTTGTGTCTTTCCCTATTTCTGTTAGTCTATGTAGTCCTTGTGCCAGTGTTCTCAGATTGTTCCCAATTCCCTCATTGATGGCCCTAATAGTTTGGGGTTTTACTTCAAGGTCTGTAATCCACCTTGAATTTATTATAGTGCATGGAGTGAGGTAAGGGTCTTGCTTCATTTTTCTACAGGTAGATATCCATTTTTTCCAGCACCACTTGTTGAAAAGGGCATCTGTTTCCCATTTGATACTTTTGGGGCCCTTATCAAAGATAAGTTATCTGTATGCTTGTGTTTTTATTTCTGGATTTTCAGTTCTTTTCCATTGGTCTGAGTATCTGTCATTATGCCAATGCCATGCTGTTTTGACCACTGTGGCTATATAGAATGTGCGAAAGTCAGGTAGGGCAAGCCCTCCCTTGATGTCCTTCTTCTTGAGGAGTTCTCTACTAATTCTTCCCTCTCCATATGAAATTAGAAATCATTTTTTCCATTTTTTGAAGAAGGAGGATGGTACTTGTATCGGTATTGCATTAAACTTAAATAGTGCCTTGGGTAGGACTGTCATCTTGACTACATTGTGTCTTCCAATCCACGAGCATGGGATATTTTTCCATTTCTTGAAGTCATTCTTGGTTTCTTGTAATAGTGTTCTGTAATTTTCCTCATATATATCTTTTGTTCTTTTTGTCAGGTATTTCCCTAGATATTTCAATTTATGCTTGGCTATTGTGAAGGGTACCTCTTTTTTTTTATCTCCTCTTCTGTGGTCTTATCTGATGTGTACAGCAGACCAATTGACTTCTGCTTGTTGATCTTATATCCTGCCACTCTGCCATATTCCTCTATTGTTTTCAGTAATCCCTTTGTGGAGCTTTTGGGGTTTTCCATATATATAATCATATCATCTGCAAATAATGATAATTTCACCTCTTCTTTCCCCAGTCGTATACCTTCTATGCCTTTTCTTTGCCTTATGCTGTTAGCTAAAACTTCCAGTACGATATTGAACAATAGAGGGGACAATGGACATCCTTGTCTGGTCCCCTTTTTCAGTGGGATTGTGTTTGTCTTTTCTCCATTGACTATCACATTGGCTGTTGGTTTTTCATATATACCTTGTATTGTCTTGAGGAATTTTTCTTCTATTTCCATCTTCTTGAGTGTTTTAAACATGAATTGGTGTTGAATATTGTCAAATGCTTTTTTGGCATCTATGGATATAACCATATTATTCTTATATTTTTTCCTGTAAATATGGTGAATGATACTAATTGTCTTTCGTATGTTGAACCACCCCTGCATTCCAGGTTGAACTCCAGTCTTAAAAATTTTTATTGGCCTATAATTCACATATACAATGAAATATTTTAATCATATTATAAAGAGTTATGCAATCATCACCACAGTCAATTTCAGAACATTTTCTTCTATGACTTGTCTTTAGCTCACCTTCTATATTCCCCAAACCTCTTCTGATGTGCTTCTAAATAATATAAATAAACCAGTCCTGGATTTCATATACAGAAAATCATGCAAAGCAAAAATAAGAAACAAACGATGCACAAGAAAACAATAGCAACTTCAAAACACTTTTTTTGTGTGAATTATGTTGTGCCTATTGACTTTGTTGTTCCTGTCACAGGTAGCTAGGACCATAGTCCTGAGTCTCCAGACCCAGTGACTCATTTCTTCAAGGTTTTTGATTATGATGAAGAAGTTTTCCGAGCTTCCCCCACTGTATGCTGTACCACATTCATGAATATATTTGAAGCTAGGAATATATTTGAAGCTAGGATTTATTTATACATATAAATAAATATTCTCTGGCTATTACAAGTTTTTTTAATGATAGCCACTTAACAGTTATATTGGATTCATTCAGTGTGATTTAATTTGCTTTTCCCTAGTGACAGCTGACACTGAGCTGACAGACAGTCTTTTCATGATCACGTTGCTATGTAGAAGCCTTCTATGATAGTATCTGATAATTTTCTTACTTTTCATTGGGTTGTTAATTTTCATATTAAATTCTTGTTTTGTGAAAGTATTTTACTGATATTGGGTATAAAACTACATGGTTAGAGAATGTGATTTGAAAAGTTTCTTTCACCCAAACCCAAATGAAGGCTGAGTATGACAGTGGGGCAAGAGGAAAATAAAAGGAAATAGAGGAAAGAACTGGGTAGGTGGGGGGCATTTATAGAGGTCTAAAAACAGGCATGTACATAGGTAAATATATTTATATATAATGATGGGGAAAAAGATCTATATGCATATACTTTTAGGGTTAGTATTGACAGCAGGTGGGCATTGGACCTCCACTCAAGTACTTCCTCGATGCAAGAACACTTTTTTCTATTAAATCGGCATTCCATGATGCTCACCTTCCCAACATGATCACTGAAGAAAAATATGTGCATAAGCAAAAGTAGTAAAGAAAGTTGATGGTGTCCAGCTATCAAAAGATATAGCGTCTGTGGTCTTAATGGTTTGAAGGAAAACAGACAACCATGTGGCTCAGAAGCAACCGAGCCCACATGCAAGAAGCATACCAGCCTGTGTGACCATTAGGTGTCAAAGGGATCAGTTACCAGGTATCAAAGAACTAAAAATCATAACATTTCATGCCCACCTTCCTGATATGATTGCTGAAGACAAATGTGTGCATAAGCAAATGTGGTGAAGAAAGCTGATGGTGCCTGGCTATCAAAAGATATAGCATCTGGGGTCTTAAAGCCTTTAAAGTAAATAAGCGGCCATCTGGCTCAGAAGCCACAAAGCCCACCTGGATGAAGCACACCAGCCTGTGTGACCACAAGGTGTTGAAGGAATCATGTATCAGGCATCAAAGAACTAAAAATTGTTTCATTATAAATGATGGAGAGTACAGAATGGGGACCCAAAGTCCATCAGTAGGTGAAGTGACATGCCCTTACAGAGGGTTCACAGGGAGTAGAC